>SDVV010037869.1:0-10792 GCA_016164225.1 Gammarus roeselii
TACTATGAATAATAAACAGATAGGCTTCCAAACCACGAAAGAATCCCAAATCCACGCAGTAGAGAACCAAATCAGTCAATTATTTCCAATCTTCATTGAAATAAAACTATAGCCATGCAATAAATACTCATAATATATAGTCATCAAGCTAAATATAAATATATCATGTAAACAATATAGAGATAATCTTCTCAAACGAAAATGATTCCCAAATCAACATGACAGATTGCCGAGAACTCAGGGGCTTCCCGCCCCCCTGCGACGCTTCGCGCGGTCCCCCCTCCCTCTTCCGCCTACCGTTGACTCCGACCGCGTCAAAACCCGGTTCCGACCCCTTCCCACCGCTCGCTCGAATGAGTCACTCGTTAGCTGCCCGTAAGAAACCCTTAAGCCACCCGTCGCCCGCCCGCGGCTGAAATTTTATGCGCAAACTCCCGTAGACCGGACAAAATTTGCGTTTAGGCACACTAAGATCTACTCCTAGTGTTGGGCCTTATTCTGCGTGTAGTGTAGGGCCCGATACTGTGAGTAGTGTTGGGCACGATTCGGTGTAGAATGTTATGCCCGATACTCTGTGTAGTGTTGGGCCCAAGACCGTGTGTAGTGTTGTGTAAATACGACTGATCTCCAAATAGCGACTATTCCACTCAGGGTTTTTATGAGATATATCAATAAATGTTTGATTGTTTTTATTAATAATTTGTCTCCTGCTTCACATTGAATTTGAAACGCATTGACAGAACTTGTGGAAACAATATGTTCATGAGACACACATCGCATAATGACTCATTCTATTTTTTTTACGTTCTACTAGCAAAAATGGATAGAGTAATATTTAAGATTGCTATTTCAGCTTTGACACTCAACATTCATCAGTATTCGGGGTGTGTTCGTCGATTATGAACAAATCCTTGCACCATTCAGATTCCTTTGATTATCAGGTAGTTATCAAATGCGAGTTACTGTAGGGACTCTGTTGCAAACACACTTTACAACCGTATATGCTTCCTGATGTGTCGATCAGGTTTTTGCCGTTTAATGCCCATATAAAACTCCTTTGGAATGCAATATGCAAATGATTAGTTCTTTAATTTAATTATTAGGGCCTGTGTGATTATCTAGTACACTGCATTTCTACTCTATGTATAATTTATATTGTGTATTCAGCTTTTTGTAATCGTACAATGTTTCAGACAAATCTTTGCAATATGTTGGCACATTTTAATTTTCTTAGGTCCATGTATTTGTGATTTCCCAACCTTACGTCTTCGTGACTCCCCAACCACATGTCCTCGTGGCTATCAACTTCATGTTTTCGTGACACATTTACTCCATATATTCATGATTCTTCCCACACAATATACGTTATCTGAAAGCTAATAATGTATATAGTATTAGGTAAACTTTATTCCATGAAGCACCAGCCTCCACTATTTTATATTCATGAGCCTGCAATTGTACGTTTGTGAATATTTTCAAAATTGGAAGAAATGATCTAAAAGCCTTTCAAAGGACACATCTGCAATACAATTTTTCGTGTCTGTTTACTTCATAGACTACAATTGTCTTCTTGCCTACGTTCAGGAGTTAACGTGACGTCAGTCGCCAACATGTCAGATTCTGCTAAGGAGTTGAAATTGGCAGCTGCCAGGTCGAAGGTATTGTATTATTCCGTATGTATTACGACATTTACCAATAATCACGCGAAGGTGTCCGAGAAGAGGAACCTACCCCTTGGCTAGAATTTGTTATCAGTAACAATGTGATATTTTGATGGGGATATGAATGTATTGATAGCTAGGATTGATGATGTAGTACTAATTAGAGAGGGAGGTTCCTGACCAGCTGCAAACTGAAGGGGTGTACCACAGGTAGTTTGCTGCCAGACCAATGATTTATGCAAACCACAGGTAGGTACTCTTATGTATAACAACTGTAATGGTCGCGCCGATGTGTTGCAGTATGTTGCGTGCAAGCTTGACATATTTGCTGGGTACGCTACGAGCATATCATTGTCACCTTCCCAACATAACCTAAATTGGTGGTATGGGTTTCTAACCCATGGGGCAAATGTACATGTTTCTAACCCGTGGGGCAAACAAACGTAATTGTAGGGTACGTATGTATCGAACCCCCCTGGGCAATTATATAGTTTGAATTGGCCTACCTGTCATTCACATTTTGATCCCCAAACCTTTAAGTAAGTAGGACGCAAATATGATGCTGCCCTAAATATTTTTTAGCTGCATTGACTAATGCTGATTGGGTTTGATGATCATCTATTCAGTGCCTGATGCACCCTTCAGTGTCTGGCTGATTAGCTTCCATGATTTTCCATGTGGAAAATATAGCCTCCAGCTTTCACCAAATCAGTGTCCAGCTTGCATGAGGAATAATTGAAAATGTTTCTTGGATTTGTTTTTTAAAATGTGGATCATATTAAAATTGCTGAATCATTGCCAGGATCTAAGTACTGGAGATCCTAATTGGGTCATGATAATTGTCTCTAGGAGATCTCCTTCCCAATCTCTATTAAATTTGCTAGATTAACCAGAGAGTATAAGACATGAAAATGTTATATCATTTGCCTAGATTATTTTTTTTTTGTCAAAAATTGGAATTTCTTTCAATAATTGTCAACAGTTGCATGGAATTACTGCTAATTGTTGAATTGCTTTCAGCTGGCATATCATTCAGACTGGGTTGCCTCTTGGGTTTGAAAACCGCATTACTAATAAGGTTGTCTTGAAAGATTTTGTTGGTAGCAGCCAGAAATGTTGTGGCCTGATTACAGTTAGTTGAACTTTGTGGGCAAAGTCTGTTTACAGTGTAAATTTTATTGTCAATGCATTTCCGAGGAAATATGGCAGATGAACGCTATTCTCAAATAATGGGCAGAAAGTTTGAAATTGGGCAGGCACTTCTGGCTAGTAGCGTCAACCAGGGTGATTCCACGCGTTCGGCAACACGGAGTAACACCCTGCACCCTGTTTTGGGCAGAAAAACATCGAAAATGTCACTTTTTGACTATGGGACATTGAAGAGCAGGTCATTGTTAGTATCGGCTACTTGTAGAAATTCAATACGCACACAGATTTTATGAAAAATTGCCAAAGTGAAGGTCTGTTTCTCAGGTCCCTGATAATTTTGATTCGAAAAAATCAATGTTCAGCAAACTTTGATGCTGTGGCTAGAGTTCCAATTGGATTAGAGCCAAATTTGATGGTGATACTCAGAATATGTTGTAGTTTGTTGTGTAAGAAGGATTTTGGAAATAAATTTGAACTTTTGTAGATAAATACAACTATAACTGTGGGGAATCACCCCAGGTGAAAAAATAATTAGGGGTAATTCCCCGCACCTATTTTGTTTATAAATATCTTCATTTTTCTTCAAGGATAAGTAATTAACTGCAATTCTTGACACATACAATGACATCTGAAAGTAAATGACCCAAAATAGAAACCACAGCTAATTTCAAAATGCGTAACTAATTTTATACGGACCCAATGTTTATAAAAGATGGTGACAAGTCTAGGCCTAAGTGATAATTCATGTTCAAAGCCCATGAATGATCTTTTATCATATTTTCATATCAAGATAACAATACCTTACCTAGCATGTCTTGTATTCATGTTAATGCAATTAGTTTGCTATAGAATTGAAGAAATGAATTTTTTACTTATTATATCATCTTATCAAAAGAACTGTTTCTTCATAATATTAGCTCATTTACTGATACTCTAGGGTAATAATTAGTTCAGGATATGGAAAAATGACTTCCAGTAATGTTAGTTTGCAATTACAATAAAACATTTTATTACAAGCTACTTTTATATACAAATATAGGCATGCTTTTTCTATTGGTACTCTCAAACTTTTGGTATATGGTGGGTGCAGGGAATCACCCTGTTTAATGGGGGAAATCACCCCTGATTTGGGGGCCATAGCTCACCGCACAATTTTTTGTAAATGAGCTTGTTTTGGTTGATGATAGAATGATGAAACTTGCAGTACTTCACAGTCATGATAGTAGCTAAACACACCCTAAATACGAAGTTACTCAGCCGCATACTTTGTGAGTTATTTCAAAGTATGCGGAAAATGTGGGGAGTCACCCAGTTGACGCTATGTACTTCGTTTCAAAATCTTCCATGTGGTTTGGGGGCACCTAGCAGGACATATTTGAATCTCTACATAGGGTGGTTCTAAACACAATGTCAGTCATGTGCCTCAAGGAGATGCTGTAACACTAAACATGCCAAACCAATGTCAGGCACATGTTTACCCTATAAAATACCCCAAATCAAAAATAGCAAAATTATATAATCTAATCAAGCCTAACCTAACTTTTTATTGTATGAATACTAATTTAGACGTTCCTTTTTATTACTACCAGATTTTTTTTAAACTTAGATAATAAAAGAGAAGAATAGCTAATGTCACGCTGACACACATGCCTGACATACAGCTTAGTATCATTATGTCTTGCTGCAGCCCATTTTGATGAGCACAATGACAATTCTCAAATATTATTGGTATTCTGATGGTCTGATTGGATTAGTCCAAGGCATTTTGTCTTCTTCCCTGTCAATGGTCTTGCACAAACCTTTTTCAGTGTTGAAGGTCTCAGCCGCACACTAGGGAGCCTTTGGGCCCACCAACACTTCCAAGACACCAGAGCCACAACATATATAGTCGATTGGGGGAAGAAAAAATCAATTTGGGGAAATTTGTTTCAGCTCTGTTGTAATTAAAATGGTTCAAATCTGATTGTACCATGATATGCGCCTTATATAGTAGTGTAAACCATGTGAAAGTTTTTCATTTATCTTGTTCATTGAATATACTGTTTGGATTTTTGTGGTGTTTTGTTTATATATACCCCTAAACAGGGCAAGAAAAGTTTTTCATCGAGCAAAAATTAATCCCCCCCAAAATCAGAAACTATTAATCATATAGAAAAATGCAAGGTATGACATGTTTCTGAATTTTATGTCTGTCCTATTACAATATTGGATTTAAATATTGATTTCCGTAGTCACAATTAATTTTTGAAAATAGTAAGAAAAATTATGGAGCAAATTTTTAGCAAAAGTTTTTCTGGCCTAAAAAATTGAAAAAGTATTACTTGTATAGAAAATTGCTGAGCATAGCATACTTCTGCATCATACATGAATGTCCTGTCAAAATATGGGCTCATAATTTTGATTATAAAAGTCACAATTATTTTTTAGAGTTATCAAGTTATTCTTCCCCATAATTATTGACTTACCGTAGCATTTACTGAAGGAAAATCGTGAGGGTTAGGAGGTTGGGGTTCACATATGGTATAAAGCACTATGAACTGCACCCCTCTGAATTTTTATTTCCCTGTAACTCTTTCCATACCTGATTTACATCAAATTAAAACCAATTTTTTAGAATTTTGGACCAAATTTTTCTGGTGCCTTTTCAGTTGTCTCTAGAAAAAAAATGTTGCATAAAAAGTTGAACAAAGATTTGAAAACACTTTGAACAAACATTGAACTAGACAATATTATCAATCTCACCATGCTAAGAAACCGTGAGAAATGCCAATACTGGCTTTGAAGGGGGGATTACTTCTTTCCCCATCTTGCAGGGGATTTTTGGTTTCCCTAATTGACTGTACACTGCATTGTTTTTCATGGACAAGTGAACAATCTTCATCATTTCTCCCCTACAAAACATTCTTGTCCCACATGAGGTTATCCCTGCACATGTCAGGTTGGTGCATTGCTGTGTGGCTGAGTGACATCAACACGCTGCGAGTTTCAATGTTCTGGTGTCCACAATGAAAATTATTCTGCGGGGGTGGCCATTTGTTAACTGCCGCACAAGCTACATAGTCAATTCAGATAGCAACAAAAACGCTCTATCCCTCTACTAAGCGGGCCACCCATTTCTAATCTCCCAACTCCCTTTGTCTCAACATGTGCGGTGGGTATCGAGGGTTTGGGCGGCATGTTGGCGCGTTTTCCACTACCGCAGGTGGAAACTGGGGCTAAGCAACAACAACAACAACAACAAAAACAACAACAACTCACAAACCAAGTTAAAGTACAAATACATGATAAATGTGAGCAAACAATTTTCTGCAATCTGCTAAACAGATCAGTAAAATGCTTATGTTGTGGAAGAAGCATTAATTGTTCTGGCCCCTGCTCACTTCTTTATCATACCGTGTCCTCTCCTTATTGCATTAGCGTCAACCGGGGTGACTCCCCGCATTTTGCGCATACTTTTAAATAACTCAAAAAGTATTTGGCCGAGAAACTTTGTATTTACGGTGTGTATAGCTACTGTAATGATCATGAAGCACCGTAAGTTTCAACATTCTATCATTAACCAAAAAGAAGTTATTAGGAAAAAACGTGCTGCAAGCTATGGCCCTCAATCGTGGGTGACATCCCGCACCAAATGAGGTGACTTCCCGCACCCCCCATTTATCAATAATTGAAACGCAAATTAAAAGTGTGAGGGTACCAATCAAGAGAGCATGCCTATAATAGTATATATCAGTTGCTAAAAATAAAATGTGAATTAAAATATTACGTCTGTGACAGGTGGTTTTGATGCTCTTCTTTTGCTGCTGTCATACCCGACTCGAAGGATTATTTTCCAGATTTGGCTGCAGAAAACAAGTTTTTCTTCGATAATTGCAATCTAAATTTACTGGAAGTCATTTTTCCACATCCTAAACTAATTATGACCCTAAAGTATCAGTAAATGAGCAAATATTACGAATAAACTATCTATTTAATATTACGATAAAACATGTAAAAAATGTATTTTGTCAATTCTATAGCAAACTTATTACATTAACATGAATACAAGTCATGCTAGGTAAGGTATTGTTATCTTGATATGAAAATGTGATGAAGAATATAGTTCCTGGGCATTAAACATAAGTTAACACTTAGGCCTAGACTTGTCACGATGTGTTATAAATATCAGGTCATTATAAAATTGGTTACGCATTTTAAAATGAGCTGTGGTGTCATTATTGTGGGTCATTTATTTCCAGATGTCATTTTATTTGCAAAAAATTGCATCCAACTACTTTCCATTGAAGAATAAATGAAGATATTTAATAACAAAAAGGTGCGGGCTGTCGCCCCCGATAGTTTTTTCACCTGGGGCAACTCCCCGCAGTTGTATATTTGTATATATCTACAAAAGTTTACATTTATTTCCAAAACCGTTCCTATGCAACAAATTTTATATATATATCATATTCAGAGTATCACCACCAAATTTGGTCCTAATTCAATGGGAACTCTAGACACAGCATCAAAGTTTGCTGAACGTCAATTTTTCCGAACCAAAATTATCAGGGAACTGAAGAACACACTTTCACTTTGGCGATTTTTCATAAATTCTGTGCGCGTCTTGAATTTCTATACGTAGCGGATACTTACTAACAAAGACCTGTTCTTTCAAGCCCAGTAGTCAAACGGTCAGATTTTGATGTCATGGTGCCCAAAAGGGGTGTGTGGGAAGTCACCCCGTTTCCGACCGTGGGGAGTCACCCCGGTCAACGCTATCTTCCTTCCTTTTATGATAACCCTTATTCATACATTTTGTTTCAAGCTGTGAAGTTTTTATGTTGCAGGTCTGCATATCATCTAGGTAGCAATCGTATATTTGCATATCCTCTTCCAATCCCTTATTTAGACATGCCCCATGGTGCATTGGCAGTTTAGATCTGCATATCAATGTTATTGCCAATAATGCAAAGGCCAATCATTCCAAGGCCAATCATTCCAAGGCCAATCATTCCAAGGCCAATCATTCCAAGGCCAATCATTCCAAGGCCAATCATTCCAAGGCCAATCATTCCAAGGCCAATCATTCCAAGGCCAATCATTCCAAGGCCAATCATTTCAAGGCCAATCATTTCAAGGCCAATCATTCCAAGGCCAATCATTCCAAAGCTAATAACTCCATGGTCAATAAGGCCATAACCAGTAATGCAGAGACCAGTGTTGCCAAGGCCAGTGGTAATGGTAAGACCAATAATACTAAGGCTAAAAAGGCGGAGGCCAATAAGGCCAAGGGCAACGAGATAGCTACACAGCTGGTTAGCCTTCTTTGTATTCAGCAATAAAAGCACCCCTAATGTTAACAACGGATATGCCCAATTGGGCACACTGGGACTAATGGTCATGGTTTTGATCTTGTTTTGCAATTGCATCTATTGAATATTTTTTTTCCCACAGCTGAATCAGTACCGTAATCGCAGAGGCCGTTGTAAGGAGGGCTCGACTACATTGACTGCCAGTCCAAGAGGAGGCTCACAGGTAGCGAGCTATGTTTGCATCAACTAGCTACTTAGCTGCATGGAACCTTTTAGTTTCTTGATAGTATTATGCTAACTAGATACAAACCGTCTTGTTTCTTGACAAGTATTTTACTGACATTTAATTGAACATTGAGTGAAATGTTCAATAATCAACAATTAAATTTGAAATTTTTCTTCCAATTTGCATATTTTTGAAATATTTTGGGGCATTTTAATTCATTTAGCTATGTAACATTTTTTTTTTGGAATTTTAGAGGTAATTTCAATGTAGTTGTACTGGGTGACCTTAATGCGAGAGTTGGAGATGAAATAGTGGAGAATGTGATAGGAAGGTATGGCGTTCCCGGTAGAAATGACAGTGGAGAAAACCTGATAGGTCTGTGTATGGAGCAGGAGTTGGTGGTCGGAAACAGTTTATTCAAGAAGCGAGATATTCACAAGTACACATGGGTAAGGATGGCCCATGGTGCAATGGTGGAGAGAGCACTGATGGATTTTGTGCTGATATTAAGGAGAGTGGTGGGGAGGCTGTTAGATGTGCAGGTGTTGAGAAGGGAGGGTGGAGGAGTGTCCAACCATCTGCTGGTGGAAGGTAGATAAAGAGTGGAGCAGAAGTGGAAGGGCAACAAACGAGTGGGAGGAGAAAGAGAGGTAGTGAAAGTGAGTGGATTGAGTGGGAAAAGTAGAGCCCAGGAGTTCCAGCAGGCATTGAAGGGAGAATATGACAACGTGAGAGGACAGGACCTGAGAGATGTGGAGGAAGAATGGGAGATGTTAAGGGATGCGTTGCTGAGATGTGCAAAGAAGGTGTGTGGTGCACGCGGTGTAGGCGGGTGCAGGAGGAAAGGCTGCGAGTGGTGGAAGGAGGAGGTCAAACTGGCGATGGCACAGAATGAAGGTGTTTGAGGAGTGGTTGCAGGTAAAGTTGGAGGTGGCTTGTGAAAGGTACAAAGAGAGGAAAAACGAGGTGAAGCGGTTGGTGAGGAGAGCCAAACGGGACGCTGATGCCAGGTGGGGCAAACGGTTGTGCCAGAGTTTTGAGGAGAACAAAAAGATGTTCTGAAAAGAGGTGAAGAGGGTGAGAAAGGGAGAGACCGGAAAGCGGTCAGTTGTTGTTGGAAAGTGGTAGTGTACGGAAGAGGAAGAGGTGGGCCGAGTATTTTGATGAGTTGCTGAACGTGGAGGATGACAGAGAGGCTGACATTGTTGCTGTTGGTGGTGGTGCTTGGATGCCAGTTTTGGGAGAAAGACTTGTTGCGGACATCACCAGGGAAGAGGTGCAGGAGGCGGTGGACGTGATGAAAGTAGGGAAAGACCCTGGTTTGGATGGCGTTGCGACCGAGTGCCTGAAGAAGGGTGGAGTAACGATTGTCGAATGGTTGGTGAGGTTACTGAACTTGTCTTTTGCGGCAGGCGTGGTACCGAGTGAGTGGGGCAGTGTCTGCATTGTTCCGCTATATAAGGGCAAAGGAGATGAAAAAGGAATGCTGTAACTCAAGAGGTATCAGTCTGTTATGTGTGGTTGGTATGTTGTTCGGGAGAGTGCTGATCAAGAGGATTAGAGACTGTACCGACTGCGCAATTGGAGAGGAACAGTTTGGCTTTAGGAGTGGTAGAGGGTGTACCGATCAGATTTTTGCAGTGAGACAGGTATGTGAGAAGTACCTTGCCAAAGGAAAGGATGTGTTCTGGGCCTTCATGGATCTTGAGAAGGCATACGACAGAATTGATAGGGTGCGCTGTGTAGGGTGTTGCGTTTGTATGGAGTGGGCGGACACCTGTTGAAAGCAGTGCAGAGTTTCTATGCTGACAGCCAAGCATGTGTCAGAGTGGGGAGTGAGGTGAGTGATTGGTTCACAGTGAAAGTGGGACTGAGACAAGGCTGTATGATGTCTCCCTGGCTGTTCAACCTCTATATGGATGGAGTGGTCAGGGAGGTAAACGCCAGTGTGTTGGGTCGTGGCTTGGAACTGATGGAAGCAAATGGGCAGAGTTGGCAGTTGAGCCAGTTGCTATTTGCTGATGATACTGCCCTGGTTGCGGATTCGGAGGAGAAGCTATGTAGGCTAGTGCATGAGTTTGGTAGTGTATGAGAGGAGGAAGCTTTGAGTGAATGTGGGTAGGAGTAAAGTAATGAGATGCTTGAGGACTGTCGATGTGAGCAAAATTAGTGTCACTCTAAATGGAGAGCTCATGGAGGAAGTTCAGTGTTTTAAGTATCTGGGCTCCAATGTGGAGAAAACTGAACTAGTGGAAACTGAAGTGAAGGCGCGAGTGAAAGAGGGATGTAAAGTGTTGGGTGCACTAAAGAGTGTAATGAGCTGTAGGACGTTGGGGATGGAAGCAAAGAGAGGGCTGTATGAGGGTGTTGTTGTCCCAACTGTACTCTACGGAGCTGAGGCTTGGGGGGTGAGAGCAGAGGAAAGAAGAAGGTTGAATGTTTTCGAGATGGTGTTTGAGGAGCAT
>SDVV010037870.1:0-10792 GCA_016164225.1 Gammarus roeselii
GTCGTAAGCATGGCGCCGAAAGCCCGTCGCCTTGCCCCCCCTTCCCCCCCCCCCTTCAGCTCCCCCCGTCCGTTAGGCTTCTTCCCCTTTTGCACTGACTGCCAGAATGACTCCGCCAACCGCCTGACTCAAGGTTGCACGTATTGCGCCGTCTGACCCCCGCCCCTGCTCCACCCACAAGTGACTCTAGAAAGTGGTTTTCACTGGCATATATACTACTAATGCACCAGAGTAACATTAAGCTCTCGACGAGTATGGGCGATCGATGACTTGTTCAAATCAACATCACATTAAACATAACCGACCTATCACATTCGAGCACGACGACGGATGTTGGCCGTAATCGATGGCTCACCGACAGGTGCGCGGCCAAAACAACTCCAATTAATTGATACCAGCCTGCAATCGTCGGTCACACGAGAAATACCGGTTGTGATGCGAATGTTCAACGCGAGCGAATTATTATCTATTTATGGGGCTGGTGGCCCACACATACATAATACCCTCAGAGGCGACAATTGAAGGTGAATCGACGCTAAACCACTTGCACGCCCTACATGAAAATCAACTAAGTCTGCCGATAACAACAACAAACATTTCAACAAACTATAACAAATCGACGACACTGATTGTGAATATTCCAATTTGAGCATAAATGGCAGGAGACAGCTTGGAATAATTAATTATTTGAGAGTTTTTGTGTGCAATTTTTTAGGCCGTTTAGATATATGAATTAAACATAAAAGCACATATCCTTATCAAATAACAAGTTACTAATGACTGCAGTTGCGTAAAATGTGGAATCATGTTTAAATTAATTCCAAAACGTTATAGCACATTTTATTAGCGTATTCCTAAGTTATAGTCCTTAAACGGAGGAAACTCATTCTGCAACAATTTCGAAAGTTTCCAGACGTCATGCAGAAGTTTGCAATTAGGCATTGTCAGGCTGCCGAAAAAATCATCAGTTGATTGTTCTGGGAAAAACGTGTGGAAGCGGGAACTGGATCCAGTGATGAATCCATCTCACTATCTCAGCAATCATTGAATCTCCTTCAAATTGTATATCAAAATCGACAGTCACAAATTTGTATAATTGCTGTGCTACACAAGATATGCAACAACGCAACAGGGCCTTCAAGTGTGGTCATCCAGAATATAAGTGCAATTTTTTTGTAAGAGCTATTTTCGTCCGGAATTTTTCAAAAATTCCATGCTCGAAATGATATACGCGTTTATATTTACTCGAATTGGTGGTGTGTACATTGGGTCAGAATAATGTTTATTTATATATGCATGAAAATAATTTGGCATCAATTGCTGGGCGCATATTACAATGTAACAAATTTCAGAATCATATGCCAGTCGAATATTGTCAGCGGGCTTTGTGATTTTGAAACCTATCTGCTTGTTCACCTACAAGGTTTTTGTACAACTTTTAACATTATAATCCCTCAATGAAATAGATATCATAAGACATTTTAAATTTAGAAGCAATAGATTCAATTGTAATGAATGGTATTTGCCCGGTTTATTGCATCGAGTGACAAAAAAAATCGACTTCTAAATGAAGTCAAAAATTTCTAAGCGGATAATCCAGATATTCAGTAGTTATTAGCTTGCGTTCGTGGACAATGGATCTCATCTCTTGCCAACGCCTGTAGTCGAGCGACTGAGGTCTTAGCTATTAGCGGGCTAAGGCTGGTTCGTTCGGCGGCTGATTACGCGCTCCAGAAAATGCACTGGCCTGAGCGTCAACCGTGGACGGCAGAGTAATAACGTAAGTGTAGTTTGAAGCAGTTAATTCCGCAAAGCACCTCATTTCTTTGGGAAATAAGTGTGACCAGCTGTTAGGTCGGAGGTATTTACTATTAACTGGATTGTGCTCCTGCTTACTGCTCCAACAAATGACTGGCATAATTATCGGATACATTTCTGGCTTGTGATATCAGTGGCCGAAAGAACCAGCCTTGGCTTGCTCATAACTCCGACCCCAGTCCGCTCGACTACTGGTTATGGGGAGAGGTGGAATCCACAGTCCACAAACGCAAGTCAACGACAACTGAATATCTACAGAAACTGCTAATCAAAGTCGCGATAGAAATTAGCAAAGGAACAGTTAGATGTGCAGTTGCAAGCTTCGTTCAAAGAATTCTGATCTATGCACATTAGAACGGACCCATTTCGAAGCCGAAATAAAATTTATGTCGTTATGTGCTATAAAACGGGTAAAGTCCAACCTTTACAATTTATTCGTTTTGATAGAGCATTTAAATTAGTAAAACTATTTTAACATCATGAAAGATTAGGGCAGGAATATCGCATATTGAATTCACATGGTTGTCTGTACTAAATAAGTGAATGCTGGCGGGATCCTACAGTAGATGATACTGTGATTCGTGGATCCGTGGTTGAGTGCATTTCGATGATTTTCATGGCAATGTCATATCGAAGACTAACGCATTTCCCTCTTCAGATATTGTGTAATCTTCAGATACAATTTCTAAAAAATGCGAGTAAATTCTGTAAATTGATAGTTTTACAGTAATTATATAACAGACCCCTATTGAAATTATAACCTTTCTAATAATACATATCACTCTCCTTAGATCCAGTTAATTATTTTTGTTGGACCTCAACACCACTTCCCTATGACAAGCTGAACAAACATCAGTATTTCTTGACACCGAATATACTCAGTCATGCTGAGTAATTGTGTACAATTTGTGTGACCGGGGTGAATTATCGTATACAGCGCCCGCAATTTGTGTGACCGGGGTGAATTATCGTATGCAGCGACCGAAATTTGTATGACCGGGGTGAATTATTGTATACACCGCAAGCAAATTTTGTGACCGGGGTGAATTATCATATGCAGCGCCCGCATGCAAAGAAAATTAGAACAAGACGAATGCGAGACAGATTTCAGAGACAACTTATTTTGATACCCTTAGTACCCTGACATTTTCCAAAGACACCAAACTGTCACAATTATTGTTACAGTTTAGTGTCGTTGAGCCTAAAAAAAGTAACTGTAGTCAATTCGGGTGAAACATTTATGTAATGCTTTCTTAGTTGATAGTTCGACGCTATATGGGATGCCTGCCTAGCGTCGACAACGAAAGCCTCTATCAGGAAATACTATGAACATCTTGTGATTACGTCCCTTTGACATTTCTCTTCGTATGTTCCGGATCGATATTCTATCCAGCAGATATTTCATCCAGCAAGACAAATGCCTTCGTTACTGGGAAACTTTATTAGTAATCACATATACTAGACTTTGCATCAAAATGGTTACAAATGTGTTTGTCAAGTATACTTCGCGGATATACACAATGAACCCTTTTACCAATATGAATTAGTAATATAAAACAAGTAACTCAAATGAAATTCTGAATATAAGGAGTCCTGATATATTCTGTCTGTACAGTGACAATAACAGGTGTTTGTCCTAATTTACTCAGTTAACTGAGTGAAAGATAATCTGTCATTCGTTCTGAACAATTTGATACTGAATATGCCAATTTGTAAGCTTTATTATACATTCGTTTTAATGGTCATCGCTTGAAAGCAGCTTAGCAGGACTACTTTGGATCAATGCCTAGCGGCCTCAAAATTGACGATGGAGGTTTCCAATCGGTTCTCATATCTTACACATCTTTTGCACCTCTCAATCTATTATACACTCGAACCAACGTCTACTTAATCAATGAATCGTGGCAGGAAATGAAAGACAGAAATTTCCTGGTGGAAATAGGCCTTCAAGGACTCGGGCCTTTAGTCTAGACAAGCCTTTTCCAAGCAAGAGAGCTGATGGATCTGTGCTTTATGTCAAAGAAACCCTTCGTCCAATACTTTGCAGGGCACATAGCGACAACAACGTATGAGGTAATCCAATCCAGGTTGACATTATGCCTTCTGATAGGATAACACTAAAATTTGCACTAGTATGCCGAAACCCGATGATAGCAGTAGGGAAGAACATATCCTCTTTGACGAATTGGACAACATCATTTCCTCAGGCCACGAGAGTATCTTAATGGGGGACTTCAATTAACACGACTTCAATTAAACAACACTGGAAGCTGAACTACGGGGTGGCAATAATAACAACCTATAATAGTACGTGGAAGAACCAACCAGAAGGCTTACCATCCTGGACATTGTTCTATCGACTGAATAACAATTAGTAGAACTGCTAACAGTTCGAGAAAAAGTAGGTGATCACCATACTATTGAATTCAAAATCACAGCCAACCGAACAATACGGGAACCAGCACGGTAAAACTACAATTTTCGAAGCAGGTGATACAGCCCAACGAAAAAAATACAAATAAACAATCCCTCCTGGCTGAATAATGAAGTTCAAGAAGCAATTGCTTGTCGGCATACATTGTACAAAGTCCACAAAGCCAATCCAACATAAGAGTCAGAAGAAGCGCACTAGCGGACTGGTAGAAGAGTGAAGGTTGTCAGAATTGTCAGGAAGAACAATAATTTTTTTTTGCTAAATTGGACAAACACAATCCTAAAGGGTTTTATGCATATGTGAATGAGAAGCGTGTAATTCGTGACAACATTGGCTTTCTGCAAAATAATGCAGGTGATGTAAAATCATCCGATGCAGACATGTCTAGATGATTGATGAACACTTTGCAAGTGTCTTCACGGATGAGAATGTGAATAATAAAAGTTGAACCGCCTGGAGAAGTGCAACAGTTGGAAAATATTCCTTCCTCATTTGTGTAGTAGAGGAACAACTCGGCAAAATAAATATTTACAAATCTACAGAAACAGATGAACTGCATGCAAGAATATTAAGGAGCCTCTCTGAAACTTTAAGTGGTCCACTCACGGAGGTCTTCAACAGGTCTATGACTACTGGAATTATTCCAGAAGATTGGAAAACAGCAAACATCTCAGAAGGGTACTAGGCAATAGCCAGGAAACTATAGACAAATCAGTCTCACGTCTGTGATTGGTAAAACCTTTGAATGTCTGCTAAAAACAAGTTTAACATGTAACCTCGAGAGCAAGCACCTCATCAACGACAACCCAAAACGGCTCCAGAAGAAGACTTAGTGGCCGCCTGTCCAATCTCCTGGACATCTTCAACAATGTCACTGCGATATACGAAGGAATAATGGCTGTCGACGTTATCTATCTTGTTTTTCAAAAAGCGTTTGATAAGGTCGCTCACGAACGCCTACTGAAAAAAGTGATAGCTCTTGGCATAGTTGGAAACGTGGCCAGGAGGCTCCGAAACAGGCTCACACTCTGCGAATTACAGGTCTGTGTCGACCTATGAAAGAGTGAGTGGGTAGCGGTAACATCAGGAGTATCCCAGGGCAGTGTTCTTGGGCCCTTTCTCTTAATAATTACAATAAATGACTTGGACACTGACATCGTTAGCAAGCTAGTAAAATTTGTTGATGATACTAAACTCTGCCACAAAGCGAACTGTGAGCAAGATTGCATAACCCTCGAAAGGGATATTGGTCTCATAAGTGGCAAACGAACTTTAATATCGAAAAATGCACTGTTATGCTCATAGGATCACAAAATCTAAATTCTCCTTACGTCATGGCAGACCAGAATATGACTGAAGTCGACCAACAATGAAACCTTGGATTATTGATCACCAAAGATATTAAGTGGAAAAACCAAGTGCAAGCTAGCTGCACGAAAGGAAATAGTGTCCATGGCTTAATATACCGAAATTTCGTCTAAAAGTCCAGGGACATCATGCTTCCGGTACAAACTTCACTCGTCAGGCCTCAAATGGAATTTGCTGTGTACCGAGGACGGGATATTATCAAAATTAAACGTGCCAGCACCGAGCCATTAAAATGATTCCGGAACTCAGAAATAAGACATAACAGCCAAGATTCGACAAACTTAAACTGATATCACTTGAGAACAGACTAAGAAGCCAGTTAATAGATTCTTTCAAATACCGAATATTATGCCGATATTATAATCCAAGGAACAAAAATAACCTTCAAAAACTTCAGCTAAAACCATTAAAAAAATCAGTGGCTAAAAACTTCTATCCAATCAAGATACCAACAATTTGGAATCGTCTACCACATGATGTGATTAACAGCAATAACCTAAACACCTTTAAGAACAGCCTCGACCAACACTGGGAGACTAATCCCCCAACATAGTAAGAAAAGGTGATGTTAGAATTATTGCCCCCAAAATGACAACAACCTGTGCTGGAACCTTCAACGTCCGGCAGCTCATGAACGATAGGCCTAACATCTAGGCAATGCTAGTTGTACTGTAAATTCAATTTTGCAGTACTTCTGGAATAGACTCTATACCCCGTGCCAGGCTTATTACTACCACTACTACCACAACTGAAAAGCATGGCTGAGTCATAACACGTAGCTGTTAACTTGATATCACATCACCTTTATATGTGCGCCTAATATAAATTACTGTTCGGCTACTCAATTTTACACTATAAGGTTAATGTAGCGGGGAATTATAATTCTGCGTACGAGGAGACTAATAGAGACGAAGCGAGGGTGCTTGGCGAATAATCCTTAACCTGTAAATTCCTTCCTCAAAGACGGCACGACGAGCGACCCAGTCTGCATTTATGATTTTTTTTCACCGAAATTTCGGCACTGCTTAAAGGCGGGTCAATTACCTTACAGTTTTGGTAGAAATATCTTTAAATGTCAACACGTTACTAAGCCGTCCCAAGATTGCCGGGAAAAGACGTCGGCAAATGAGGTCAGGGGAGTGGGGAGTCCCACGCCTCTCGGAATTATATCATCAGGATTCCTGAATGTGCATGGTTGTAGTAAAGACGAAGCACTGATGGGCGAGATTGGGGAAATGTATGTGAGAAGAATGTTTGACGTATTGACGCTAAGTGAGACAAAGTTGAAAGGTAGGGCAAATGTGAGTTTGGTGGGGTAAGTTGAAAGAAGTTGGACGTGAAGAAATATTGGCCGCGAGGAGGTGCGATGTTGATATAGAGTGAGCGTTATTGAGTGGAGGGATGTGTCCACTAGATTAATGTGAGTGAAAGCTAAATTTGTTACAGAACGATGGTCGTTTGTATGCGCTGATGAATCTTTTAACACGAGGAGTCAAGAGGAGACGGAGTAATTTTGAATTAACCTAAGTGTGGATTAACCCGAGTAAGTGCATTGAAAGTTTTGGAGCTCAACACAACGTGCATGTACTGGGTGATCTATATGCAAGTGTTAGAGATGTAGTGGTGGAAAATATGGTTGGGAGGTATAACGTACTGGGTGGAAATGACTGTGGAGAGAACCTGATTGGTTCGTGAAATGAGCAGGAGCTGGCTTTTGGAAACAGCTTGTTCAAGAAACGAGAAATCCACATGTGCACATGGGTGGGTGAGGATGGACCATGTTGCGGTGATGGCGAGAACGCTGATGGATTTTGTGCTGATTTCGAGAAGGAGGGAAGGAGGCTGTTGGAGGCGCGGTTGTTGTAAGGGAAGCTGGGAGGTATATCAGGAGAGTATCTATTAGAGGAAGGAAAATGAAGAGTGGAGCATAGGTGGAAGGGAAACAAACGGGTTGGATATGAATAAGAGATATTACAGGTGAGAGAAATGAATGTGACAAGCTGAGTTGAAGAGCTCCAGCAGGCTTTTAGTGAGATATGACAGTGTGAGAAGACAAGGCCAGAGTAGTGTTGAGGAAGAATGAAAGATATTAGGATATATGTTGTTGAGATGTGTAAAGATATGTGTGGGCGGGTGATGGAGGACGGGCTGCGAGTGGTTGAACAATGATGGTAAACTGGTGGGGGCGCGGAAGAGGATCTTTTAAGATGTGGTTGCAGGGAAAATAACTGGTTTGGACAGCGTTGAGACTCAGTGCCAGAATACGGGTGCAGTAACGATAGTCGAATGGCTTATGAGGTTGCTAAATCTGTTTTTTTTTGTGTCGGGCGTTGAACCGATTCAGTGGAACAGTGCATGAATTGTTCCGGACTAAAAAAGGAAAGGAAATACAAATTAATGCAGCAACTCGAGAGGTATCAGTTGGATTTGTGTTTTCTGTAAGTTTACGGAAGTGTTCTAATCAAGCGGATTAGGGACAGTGGGGGATGGTGTAATTGGCAAGCCCGTGAAAAGTACCTTGCGAAGGGAAAAGATGTGTTCTGGGCATTCATGGATCTGTAAAAGGCCTACGATAGGGTCGACAGGGAGGCGTTATGGAGTGTCCTGCGTTTGTATTGATTAGGCGGAAATATGCTAAAAGCAGTTCAGAGTTTCTATGTTGGCAGAAGAGCTTGTGGTGTAGTGGGAAGCGAGGTGAGTGCTCCTTTCACCGCGAAAATTAAACTGAGGCAAGGTTGTGTTATGTCGCCCTGTCTGTTCAATCCCAATATGGATTGAGAGGTCATGGAAGTGATGGCGTGTGAAATGAATCGAGGTTTAGAGCTGTTGAGAGCAAATGATCGGAGTTGGCCGTTGAGTCGGTGAATGTTTTCAGATGATACGACGTTATGGCAGATTCGCCCGAGAAGATACGTAGGGTGGTGTCAAAGTTTGTCATAGTGTGTGAGAGGCGGAAACGGAGAGCTAACGTGGGTTAACTTTAGTTTGCTTGATCAAGTTCAGGGTTTCAAGTACCGGGGCTCTCATTTGGAGAAGACTGAACAAGTGGAAATAAAGGTGAAATCGCAAGTGAAGGTAGGATGGAAAGTGTTGGGTGCGCAGAAGAGTGTAATGAACTGTTGGACGTTGGGTATGAGAGTAACGAGGGGGTTGTATGAGGGGGTAGTTCTGTCAACTGTGCCCATGGTGGCTGAGACTTAATTGGGAGGTGAGAACAGCAAAGAGAAGAACGTTGAAAGATTTTGAGATGAAATGTTTGAAGGGCATGACTGGGGTCACGTTGAGAAATAGGATCAACTACGGTTTTTCGAATCAAAGCGAGGATTGTGAGAAAGTTAGAGAACAGAGTAGATTCGAGTGTTCTGAGGAGGTTCGAGCACATGGTGCGGATGGTTGATGTGAGATTGGTGATATGGGCGATAAAAACGGAGGTGAGTGGACGTAGGCCTTCTGGTATACCGGAGATTGGGCGGATGGATTGCGTGGAGCTGTGAAGCTGTCGTTGTTAAGGAGAGACAAAAGGTGGATGTATAGTTTGAGCGTGCAATGGGTGGGCGTCATTGGAGAATGATTGTGAATGAATTAGTTCTGAAGCTGAGTTTTGAAACTGAAGTTTTTATGTTTTGACACCTCGTTAATAAACGTGACACGGGTAAACCAGTTAACGGTGTCTGGCCTTGCTGCTGCTATTGATCACAGACCTTACTCCTGCCCTGAAGTGTGTGTTACAGGGTCTCCTGCTCAAGCTCATTTGCGCAAAACGGACAAGTTTGTTGCGTGTGAGTGTACGAGAGAGGATGAGGTGCGCCTTGCTGTCGGCCACATCTGTTTACGAGGAATTCGACCTCGTGCTTGTATCTTTATTTGTGGCATACATTCTGATTAATCTGAAATGAACATTGAACAAAACACAAAGAAGACTGTATATGAACTTCCACCGCCTGGTTTTGGTGTATCGACAAGACCTAGTGAATGCAATGCAGTTCTCTATAAGTAACAGTTATTGGAATGCAATGCTAACAATAGTGGGAACACTTTATGGAATGTGTTCCCAAAAGAGACGCCATTCATGGTTTAATTCATGTTATTTAACATATTCGTAATTGCACTATGCCTAAATCCTTGCATTATGAACTCAGAGGTGTTCATATTAATGCGAAAACCTGACGTGTGCTATCACTATACCAGTTTTTGGTGATACAAAGGCAAATGCAACGAGGTTTCAACGGGTTTAGATTAGGCAACTTAGATTAGGATTAGGCGATAAGGGAATTTACTCACTAATGGCCCTTAGTCCTGACACTAGTTGACTGTTTTTAGGGATGTTTATTTGTATATATGGGTCAAATGACTTTTACAAGAAGAAGTCGGTTCCTCATAAAAATAGTACTCAGCTGTCACTTGCAATCTCGTAATGAAATTTTCCTGTATATTTAGTAATACATGCGTTTAAATTAAAATGGACAATTGAGAAATAAACAATCTTAAGGTAGAGGAAATTCCCTACAGAACGAAGGGAAAAGTCACAACAGTGTGGGGTTGGAACAACATTCCGACCCACTAAAACCTCTCCTGTTGCCTTAGGTTACTAGAGGACAATATGCTCGTGGCATTCCCGCGCTGCACCGCCAAGCTCAGACGTTGCCGGAACCACAGGGGTTTTCCTAGGTTCTCCCGTTGCCTCAACCAGACGATGGCCAAGCTCATGTATAATCTTGGATGTAGTCTCTCCGTAGGTGCCTGTAGTCTCTCCGTAGGCTCAAACTGAAACGTCTGGCAAGGTCCCTATATTTAAATCGCTTGCGGCACTCAGTTTCGCTAGCGGCTGATCCCGAAGCCACTGCACTATTATTAAGGTGAGTCTCCGCAAATGTGTCGAAGCACGGGCTGTCCCAGCAGAGACTCTTGCCATCTCCTCTGTCAGTACCAACGGGCTCAAGCAAGCATGGTACGCCGGCCGTCTGCAACGTCCTCTTCACAATGTCATTCAGAGCTGCGTGTTTCGGATGACGACCAGCACTGTAGCGGCATGACAGGCCATGCAGACCCCTCCCATCAACCCAGCCCCCGCAACGACAGGTGTGCGGTTCACAAATGACCGCTCCAAGACGGAGAGCGACAGACACCCGGAGAGTGTCTGGGTTCAGCTGAGTACCGATTGATGACACCGGA
>SDVV010037871.1:0-10792 GCA_016164225.1 Gammarus roeselii
GGAATATTTTGCAAACCTTATTTGGTATCTCTATGTACTTTGGCAATGAGTTTTCAATTCTGAATAAGACACATGAAGTCATAATTGTCAAATTTACTAATTAATTACAAGACATTCTTTCAATTGACAAAAGCTGAAGCTAATCGCATTTTTACCGCAGCTCATGCTGTATTTTAATATTGTAAAACTGTAGGTAGCTATGTCATCATAATTTTTAAGTGCAGTTGCAGCAAGAAACCTCCTGTTCTTTTCGCTCTTTGATCTTCTAAACTCTGGCCAATATCGCAGAATAGATTGTTTTGGCGAACTGTGTTTATCACTATGCCTATCAATTAATTTTTGCTGTGCTGATACCTGATTTCGGTGGCGTCGGAGAGCTGTAATCGACAACTCAACATTCTTTAGTGCATGCCAATCCTCTCTTTTGTGAAATTCTGGTGCACAGGAATACCATGCTAACTCACAGTATGTATTCCGTTGCCTTGCAGCCTCTCGGCCCCCTGCCTTATACGCATCTGAGTACCGTCCATCATCCTTGTGGCCTACCGCCCAGCACCTGATACCACCTCACCAAGCTGTGGTTACTTCATCGCAGAACACTGTATTGCCGTCGCCACCAGTGCTCGCCCATATCATTTTACCTTTTATGATAAGTGCTTTTAAACACAATAAAGACCACAGAAAGAGAAAACCCACACTACTGTCTATAAATTTTTATGGGCAATCCATCTGAAGTGAAAACACTCTAATTCTGATTTCATCTGACTGGAAGCCGAACAACCTTGCATTAATGCTGGTGAGTGGCTAAGTCAGAAGCATCAAGTGTACTCACAAATTCTCTCACTGACGGTTGAAAGCCCAACAAACTGTTGACCCAGTCTCGGGGCTAACCCCTGTCGCTCGCAAATATCAATTAAATCCTAATATAATTTCTCAACAATTCTTTTTCCAACCCTATTCAAGAGCCGAAATACACCAAAATCATAACTTCAAAGATTAAACAGTGGCGGTGTTTTTCTTGCTATTAATAGCCAATTCTATATGAATTAAATTACAAAATTGTGGCATTTCAACAGTTTTGTGCAACGCATACCATGTCATGTCGATAAGTGTACATTTGCTCTGCTACATGTGAATATACGTGCTATATCAAACGAACTCCCATGCCAAGCCATACCGCCGGGCGGTACGAATCAAACCCGCCGGCCGAGCGATGGGTTCTGCTCGGACCTCTCCTAAGACCGGCTCATTGTTCCTTTCCCTTGGCCTGCTTATCACTTTCGCCTGGCAAAAAAGCACCTAATTCTAACTGGCCACGACCATGACGTGCAATTATCGATTTTCGTAGCTAAACTCAAAACGATCAATCAGTATAGGTTGTGTGTTTACATCAAACCATTTATTGGATTGAATAACTGTAGGCAGGAACTTTGTTTCTTTTCGTTATTCAAGTATTCCATGTTTGACGTACGGTATGTTCTAATTTTTAAACAATTCTTTCGGCTAATCTACGCTAAACGAGAGTGCAGCCGTCGTTGCTAGCAGTCGACCGCGGTAATAACCACTGCCAGCTCAAGGCAGCTAACCTCATTTAGTCGTTTTCAAAGCAGCTCGCAGGCAGCCTTTGCCGCTGGCTGCGGACGGCCACAGTTCTGCAGGGTGGTCCTTCTCTCCAAGAGCAATCTGGGACACTCGAAATTGGCAAATAATTTTACGGTCTTAGAAACCTTTGTCACCAAACAAACTCCACAAGACTGAAGTCACTCATCAACTACCTCTAGAAAAACGATGCAAGACTTAAGCCACTCATCGACTACCTCTAATGAAACCACGCAAGACTCATGCCACTCACCCAAACCCACTCACCAACAAACTCAAGCGCACTACTTACAACCAATGAAAAATCCAAGTACTCACCTAACAACCATGAAAGCCACAAATAGCACTCACCAACCGCTTGCAGTTCCAGGGGCTGTATAGCTGCCCCAACCCAGCTGTCACAACGTAACAACCCACACTTAGTCCCAACAGTGCGTATCAATCGTGCACCAACAACTCCAGACACATCACCACCAGCAGCTTCTGATTAGACTCATTTGTGCATGTTTACACCGGCTTGCGTCAATACTGTCTGAGCTAGGGCACCCCGACGACTTAAGTCTCAAGGACATCATCAGTCTCCTATACAGCACGCTGACTCGTTAACCATTGCAAGTACGTGCATTCGCTGTAATCGTTGCTTCATGATTTGCTATGCGCATCACTCAATGCCAGCATGCCTTGCCGAACCAGGGGCTGAGCTGATTCAACTTGCCACCTCGCTCATCACTACAATACGCTCCAGCGCACTTTCAACACAATGTTGTGTGTATGTACGGAATTTCAACAGAATGTTGTGGGAATGTGCCTTGCCGTGGCCTCTCTGACGTGTGTTGTTATTGTGTCCGACATGCGCAACATATTGTTGGTTTTACAACTGTCACTCATGTGAATATTGTGTTCACACCACTCATGTCATGAACGTTCCGACATAAATCAATGCACTACGAAGTGTCTTCAATGTCATGGTACATCAAGGTGCGTTGTTTATTAGAGGCACTAATTTTGAATTACACACATCCGTAAATTAAGGTTTCATTATATCATAAATCAATACGAATTCGTCATCCAAATTGAACCGGTTGCAGTGGTCAGATGTCACATTACATTCACACTGTCACACAAAAGTAGTTAATATGTAGCTGAAAACGTAATTTCTACGGACTTTTGCACGCCCTACTTCACAATTGCTTGGCAGAGAATGTTGTCCAAACGCAAATGGGACAATGTATCGGTTAGGATGTATCTAATTACATTGTGTGTCCGACTTAGCCATTTTATAACTCAAACATTATAATAACTAAGTCTTTATACGTCAAGACAATTACTCGTGTGGTCAAGTTAATTACTGTAGGTACAGAGAGAACGCCCGGGATGAGTAGGATAGAGGAAGAGGATAGGGGAGGGGAGTCAGGCGCCTGAGATTGGGTGTCTTCCAAACGCAAATGGGACACTGTAATGGTTAGAAAGTACGTATTGACTTTATGTGTCCAACTTAGCCTCTATATAGCTCGGACATTGTACTTGTAGCTTCAGTCAATTGCTTTTTGTGGCTAATCTAATTACTATTGGGTAGTCCAAACGCAATTGGCACTTATTTTGGACGGGAAGACCTTTATCCGTCAATGTCAAACAGTGATCTTATCTTAACTCGCACTTATCGGTGCATGCAGTAAGGTATTCCTTTTATCAACTCCGCGTTTGGTAGAAATAGCGTTTGTTTCATTTGGACATGCATTAGGGTGCTCCTTTATTCATTTGGCTTACGCCTCTGTTTCGGTCGGTTTATATAGTTATATATTAACAGGTCTTGTAAACGGCAAATATAATTGTATTGGGTTATTTTTATTGGATTATTTCGCACGGTAGGATTGCTCGATCGTTATAATACATAGATTATGACAGTGATGACCATAGTTTATACGTGGTATTTTATAGCACAAACGATGTTACTTGCCTAAATCCATTCCCTTCGTCCCCGTTGTATGCATACTTTATTTTCAGAGTTTTGTCAGGGCTCATCGTTAAGAATCAAATAGTAGGCGCAGTGCGTTTCACATATTTTCAATACATATATCTGTAGATAATGAAACAAGGTTAAGATTATATTTATATAATATTGATAAAAATACATGGGCTTACATAGAAACATTTTTCATCATGTTAGAAACATTTTTCATCATGTTAGGGACACTTTCATCATATTAGGAGGGGGGGGGGGGTTACAGTGCTATACGTTCACGCATTTTCAAAACCTATTTCTGTGGATAATCAAACAAATTTTAAGGTTTTAATTTTATTTATTACATAGGAGCATTTTCATATAAGAAATATTTACATACTATGAACATTTACAGGATGAAACCTGTTGATGTTGACGTACTTTCATCATTCACTCGAGTACATACGCCAAAGACGGTCTCACCCGGCTTATGCCTCTTACATGTTCAATCCATGCTTACATCATCATCACCCAAGACACATCTTTTCCTATTTTTAGTGACGGTAGACTTATTTTCAATGGATTTCATGGGGATGTCCGGGTGCCTATTGGCAAGAGCGGTGCAGGAGTCGAGATAGTAGCGTTTATTTTCAAATTTATTAAGGTATTTTTTAATAGTGCGTACAGTTTGAAGCTGGCATGCTGCGCGCGAATGTTGTGTATGGTCTCAAAGTGTGTGTGAATTTTCTGTTTATGAATGTCTCTGTATTGTTCATGTCTGGTTTTGGATGTCTCTGTATTGTTCATGTCTGGTTTTGGATGTCTCTGTATTGTTCATGTATGCTTGTGTCTGGTTATTGACACCCTTAGCAGCTGATTTTGTGGCGTCGGACTCAAGCAACATTCTGTAACACTTTGGCTGCAAGCAAATGATTTCACTCGGGTAGTCATTGGCTGTTTCGCTTTTCAGTAGTCCCAGCTGACCTTTCTTGGATTCATCGTACAAGAGATGAATTTTGGGGTAGTTGGAGAAGTCCATGTATTCAGCCGAGGAGCTTGCCGCATTTCCGCCTCAATATCAGTCCCGCCTTTGAACAAGATCAGCAATGAGCCAGTGTCCGAGTAGATGAGTGAGTCATTGTCACCGTAGCGTGGTTTCAGTGTGTCATAGGAGAAGCTGTAGACTTTCGCTTTAGCTTTTTCACGCACGTAGAATCCAACTTGCAGTGGGTGTGCCATTCGGATATTTTTTTGGCTTGAGGATCATGCTGACTGTTTCGGGGCCGGCAGCAGTTTTTCAGGAGGGGATTGGCAGCATGTTTTTGGAGCTTGTTGGGGTGCACACGATCTTCGCCTCTAGACTTCTGTTGAGCGGATTGAACAATAGCTTGCCGTGTATACTATTTGAGAGTAGTTTATATCGGGAATTTTTTAAGGAGTTCGTAGACTCCTGACGTTTTTGGATATTTTCAGGATAAACGACTTGAAGACAGGTTCCTGCTCGAAACGGAAAATTCGATAAGCCTTGGTGACTTCCAGTCCTTGCCTGAGGAGTCCATGAAGAAGTTCCAGGGCCACGAGGTTGTCAGTTTGAGGTGGATGACTAGCAACCAGCTTGCGATCTGCTCGTTTTTGGGTTTTGAGATGTTCCGAGCGTGCCAAGAGATTTTTTGTGAAGAGCGAAACATCGTTCATGGTGACCTCCTGGCGATGTAGCAGTAGCGGCAGCTCGTCTGTTTTTCGTGCATCTTCATCGCTGACTTAGGCATCGATACAGACAATATAAGTATACTCGCCAGATCAATCTGTGTTTACCAAGTCGAATGCTTGAATTTCTTCGGGTGTGAGCTCGAGGATTTCGCCAATGATAAGGGGCTCGCTCAAGCATCCACCATAATGACTGTTAAAGTCACACAGTGCTGCTGAAGACACGGGTAATGTAGGGTCAGAGTCTTAGCTGCGGGGATTGTTTATCTTGGTAAGACCTTTCGTCAACGTCACGAATCCACCTCGTGTATTTTTGACAATCAAGTGGAGTAGATCACTATCTTTGACCAGCGCCAGTTTCATCTTTCTTTCGTAGATAGCAGGTTGCATTGTAAAGCCGGGGGCGCTCACAAAATGGACGGGGTCCAGGGTGAAGTCGCGTATCATGGTCTCCTTAAACTTTTGGAAGACTTCGGCCAGCAGCAGCGCGTCGATGAGTAGTTATATGATCATGTAGTCACGCAAAATCTTACAGTTGGCAGCAGGCCACATTACGATCACTTCAGCAAAATAACAGTCCAATATTCCTTTGCCTCAAAGTTGACTGTAAAAAGCTTGTTGCGACAGGATGTCTGTTTGGTCCAGCACAGAATCCGATGTGATGGCTTCGTAGCAGAAATGTCATTTTCAAGTGGCGAGGTGTAGAACCTTGTCACTGTAGCCGAGACTTTGAGATGGGATTTGAGGAGCGGCATGTCATGGCCACTATCTTTAGGATTTTTGGCGAGACTGTCTAAATTTGAGTTGAGGAACGTGAACGAGTCGACGAACTTGACACCATACTTGTTCGTGGCAATACACGGATATTCGAGAAGTTAGTGCCATCCAATCCTCTTAATATATACCTCATGTCATATGCCGATGCATTGTGAGCAATACATGGCATGTAACGCAACTTTTCCGTGATTCTAAAGTTACAATTCGAAAATAGACTGGTAATGTAGTTTCCTGTTATTACTTCTTTATGGGGCCGAAGACCCCCTCGACATAGTGGTTATGATGACGTACTCGCCTTTTACCATTTTCTCCAAAAGCGTTCCCGCAGCATTCACATGATTTGCTTTCGCAAAAAAATTTTACGTCTTGTTTGGTGAGGACCGGGATGGGGTACAATGGTAAGGTTGACATGTAATTATTATAATCCAGCAACATATTCTTGACAAGATGTGTTTCCATCTCCTCTAGGGGAACTGAAGTCTAGTCGACTACCTTGTGTCCTACAATTTTCCCATCTTTATCCACTAAAACTGTACATGCACAACTTTTGTATGTTGACAACATGTTTTTCCTTTTGGCTTGGCTCCAGCAAAGATTCACAGTTATAATAACAAACAACGGGGGGTTTCATTGTTGCGTGCATGGCTGAGAATTGGTACATTTCCCCTTCTTCAGGTATACAGATGTTTTGCAAGCCTGTACTGGACGAACATAATTTCACGTATCCAGCTTTTTTTGCTTTTGTTCATCCCTTTTATGCAGAAGGGACAATAAAATGTACTGCTACATCTCCCTTTTCTAAAAGTTTTCATAAATGTAGATAAAAACGGTATGAGTGCGACATGATTAGCATCTAAGATTTGCACAAAGTGGATAGTGCGCTTTTCGCTGCCCTCTAAACTGACTCTATTTACACTGACCAGACCATAAGCTTCCTTCTCTTTTGTGAATTGATACAGTCTAATGTTAACTTCACAATCCCTTTCTATATTAGGTAAATCTTCTAAAGCAACAGTTGTACTCAAGGTAAGTTTAGGAAGGGTAAAGTAAGTCTTTTGTACGGGAGGTAAGAACGCTCCGTCTGTTGTTCAAAAGTTGAGAAATTTGTATGTTGATTCAAGTGGAAATGGGCAATCATGCTTGTCGATACACAATTGTTGCTTGACTTTATGTTGACGATTTGGTGCCGGCCTGGACAATTTTACACACACACAGGCAGAGAGACACACACACAGACAGAGAGACACACACACAGGCAGAGACACACACACAGGCAGAGAGACACACACACAGGCAGAGAGACACACACACACAGGCAGATAGACACACACACAGGCAGAGAGACACACACACATAGGAAGCGAGACACACACACAGACAGAGAGACACACATTCAGACAGAGAGACACACACGCACACAGACAGGGAGACACACACAAAGGCAGAGAGACACACACACAGGCAGAGAGACACACACACACAGGCAGAGAGACACACACACAGGATGAGAGACACACACACAGGCAGAGAGACACACACACACACAGGCAGAGAGACACACACACAGGCAGAGAGACACACACACAGGCAGAGAAACCCACACACAGGCAGAGAGACACAGACACCCGCAGAGAGACACACACACAGGTAGAGAGACACACACACAGGCAGAGAGACACACACACAGACAGAGAGACACACACACAGGCAGAGAGACACACACACAGGCAGAGAGACATACACACAGGCAGAGAGACACACACTGGCAAATAGACACACACACATGCAGAGAGACACACACACAGGCAGAGAGACACACACACGCACAGGCAGAGAGACACACACACGGGCAGAGAGACACCCACAGGCAGAGAGATACACACACAGGCAGAGGCACACACACAGGCAGAAAGACACACACAGGCAGTGAGACACACACACACAGGCAGAGAGACACACACACAGGCAGAGAGACACACACATAGGCAGAGAGACACACACACAGGCAGAGAGACACACCCACAGGCAGATAGACACACACACAGGCAAAGAGACACACACACAGGCAGAGAGACACACACAGGCAGAGAGACACACACACACAGGTAGAGAGACACACACACAGGCAGAGAGACACACACATAGGCAGAGAGACACACACACAGGCAGAGAGACACACACACAGGCAGAGAGACACACACACAGGCAGAGAGACGCACACACAGGCAGAGCGACACACACACAAGCACAGAGACACACACACAGGCAGATAGACACACACACACAGGCAGAGAGACATACACACAGGCAGAGAGACACACACACAGGCAGATAGAGACACAAACACAGGCAGAGAGACACACACACAGGCAGAGAGTCACAAGGAGTCACAAGGAACTAGAGATCCAAAGAGGCAATCTCTGCCCATCCTTCAATTTGCATTGAAATGAACCTCCTGGAGTACCCCCAGGGGGGACTCCCGTGTGTAACTCTCTCCAGTCACACAGGCCCCAAGAAGGCTTTTGTGTGCTGCAGAGCATCCCCTTGGTTCTGCAACCATCGTAACCTCATCTCTCCCCCCCACCCTGATGTTGAACGGGTGGGGAGCAGTGTAGCGGGAGGCCTTTATATAGGCTGTCCCTACCCAACCAGAGACCGGTATGTTAGGGCAGGGCTCTCTCCTGTCGCACTGCGGTGGCGCTTGGTTCACTGTATCGTCGGGCGATACAGCTTAGCCTCTCTCACCACGGGCAGGTGGCCAGCTACTCTCGGATCGGTCTATCGCCTGACCCGTTCGGTTCGATGTGTTGTGTGGGGCTGGTGTGGTGGTCGTAGCTTTGGATGCTGACTTTTCTGGGGTAGCACAAGGGGTTGATGTCTTGTCTTGGATCAGGGTGGGGGACCAGAATTGGACGTCATACTCCAATAGTGGTCTAACTAGGGTATTGTACAGAGTTAGGATTATCTCCTTGTCCCTGTACCTGAATCGCCTTCCGATGTATCCGAGGACTTTGTTGGCTCTTTTCTCGATTTCAGTGCACTGCCTGGAGAATTTCAGGTCAGCGCTAATGTACACTCCTAGATCTTTTTCTAGGTTGGTGGTCGGGATCTGGCTGCCCAGTAGGGAGTAGTTCGCCGATCCGTTTGTTCTGCCGATGTGCATAACTGTGCACTTGTCCGTGTTGAAAGGCATCTGCCATGCCTCGGACCATTCCCCGATTCAGTCAAGATCCTGCTGCAGGTACTCGACAGCTGTGGGGCTTGCGGCGTTCGCTCCTAGTTTGGTGTCGTCAGCAAATTTGGATATTTTGCTGACGAGGCCTGCGTCTAGGTCATTTATGTAAATGAGGAACAGGAGTGGGCCTAAGACTGATCCTTGGGGGACCCCGCTTCTTACCGGGGCCCACGGTGAGCTTTCACCGTTGATCACCACTCTCTGCCTTCTATCTGAGAGCCAGTGCTCTATCCATTCCCAGACTTTTCACACAACTCCAAGAGCTCTCAGCTTGGTGAGGAGTCTTTTGTGAGGGACCTTATCGAATGCCTTCTTGAAGTCAAGGTACAGGATATCGATGGCCCTCGAGTCGTCGTAGATGGAGATCATGTGGTGGAAGAATTCCAACAGGTTGGTCAGGCATGATCTCTTGCATTGAAATCCGTGCTGACTGTTCCCTGGGAGATTGTTCGTCTCCAGATGGTTGACGATTTCATCTGCAATAATGGACTCCAACATTTTGCCCACGACTGATGTGAGGCTGATGGGCCTGTAGTTTCCCGGGAGATTTTTCGGCCTCTTCTTGTGGATAGGGGTAACGTCGGCTATCTTCATGTCCTCAGGAACCGCCCCCTCTTCTAGTGATTGGTTAAATACCACCAGGAGATGGGGGGCAATTTCGTCCGAGACAGCCTTTATTACTCTCGGGAGGAACCCGTCGGAGCCTGCAGATTTGTTCGCCTTCAGTTTCTTTATTTTTCCTACTATCTCTGCAGCTGTGCATTGGATGTTCTCCAAGGGTTGCATCCCCCGGTACCTAATGGAGGGTTCCGGGATTGCATCTTCACTCTCTCCGGCGAACACGCTAACGAAGTACTGGTTAAGTACCTCCGCTATCTCCGCATTTGTGGTTGTCAGAGTTCCTTGGTCCGTGGTAAGTGGGCCGATGGAAGCTCTGATGGGTTTCCTGCTGTTTACGTGGCTAAAGAACTCTTTCGGTTTGCGTTTGCAGGTGGCTGCAACTCGGCGTTCTTCGTTGTGTTGGGCTACTCTGATTAGCCTCTTTACCACTCTACATCGTTCCCTGTGTTCGTTTCGCAATCGGTCCAAGGGGTTTTGTTTCCAGCGCCTGTATGCACGGTCTTTTGTGGACATGGCTGCTTGGATTCCTCTGTTATACCACTTTGGATGTGGTTTTTGGTCGGCTTGCACTTCCTTGGTTGGGATGCAGCCTTCCTGGACGAGAGACACACACACAGGCAGAGAGACACACACAGGCAGAGAGACACACACACAGGCATAGAGACACACACATAGGCAGAGAGACACACACACAGGCAGAAAGACACACACACAGGCAGAGGCACAGAGGCACAGAGACCCACACGCAGGCAGAGGCACAGAGACACAGAGACAGAGACATAGAGACAGAGACATAGAGACAGAGACATAGAGACAGAGACATAGAGACAGAGACATAGAGACAGAGACATAGAGACAGAGACACAGAGACAGAGACATAGAGACAGAGACATAGAGACAGAGACATAGAG
>SDVV010037872.1:0-10792 GCA_016164225.1 Gammarus roeselii
GTAACCTTTTTTTTGTTCCTATCAACGCTCTGTAGCGACGCATATAGATTGTCGGATTTCGCCAATCAGTCAACTCGGTAGCTTAACACTGCAAACCTGTTCCAGTTCAGAGAAACCGGTAACAAGGGGACAGTAGAATTACCTATAAACACATTCGCAGGATCTAACTGTTACAAGCCGTGGAGAAGCCCGAAGGGCGTGCAAGCGATGTATATAGGATAAACGAGCTATAGTCATGAATTGGTGCCTGCGAGGTAGTAGAACCGGTTTGATGGAAGAAGTTAACGGGTTTTGGCGCGTGTCATGAAGCGTCGGTTGCCACCCTATAGAGCAGCATACGGCGGCGTGGTTAGTTTGAATAAATATCAACGACCTTGAAGGCACTTGGTGCCAAGCACAATGTAACGCTTAGCGACGTAGGACCATTACAGAGGGCTTGGTTAGTTTGAATAGATACCAGTACGCCTTTGAGGTAGATGAACAGGTTTTTAGGAAGAAATTAAGGGTTGGGCACATGTCATGATGCGTCGGTTACCGCCTACGGAGTAGGCGGTAACCGCCGGTAACCGCCTCCGGTGACCTGGTGGTGGTGACAAGCAAACGGGATTGAAGTCAGGAGACGATCACGTCTCAGAAGAGCATGAAATGGATGGTGGGAAGTCAGATAAAGAAGCTGAAGAAGAAACGGCCCGCAGCGCTGCTCTCGATGCAAATCAGGAAGAATAAGCCCAGCCTCGCAATAAAGTGAAGGTAAAAGTATATAGCCCCAGGTGCCAACTAGGAGGCAAGCAGTGGTGGAATGCGCCTAAAGGAGAGAATCAAATGCAGGGGAGTACAGGGGAAGCCCAAAGTCGGTTAGCCCTCAGATTTGGGCTTGTTAATAGTCTCGGAGACTGCACAGGGAACCACCAAATCGGAAACCACCCACTACCTTTATGATGTTGCTGCGATTGTGACATCGTAGGTGAGCCGAGGGAATCAAATATTATGCCTAGTAATTTTTGCTGTTTGGCTTATGAAAATGGGAGTGCCAGAAATGTGAAGGAGAGGCCAAGTGGGAACAGCGCACTTATGAGTAAAGAAAGAGGTAGCTGATTTTAGGGGATTGATGACCAGACCCCACTGTTCAGCCCACAGAGCAAGCTCATCTATGGCAGCTTGGAGAAGGGCCTGGGCAGATGGAACAATATCAGCAGAGACATACATTGTGATGTCGTCAGCATAGATAGAGGTTGTGACATCTGTAGTAGTAGGAAGATCACACAATAAAACATTAAAGAGAAGAGGGGAAATTATAGATCCTTGAAGAACACCTGAGATGATAGAATGAAACTCAGCAGAGGAAGCTGATGATATGGAAACAGAGAAGGAGCGGCCTCTAAGAGAGCTTGAGGCCCAACGCAGAAGTCGGCTTGACACCCCATGTGAGGCCAATTTGTCTAGAATTCCTTGGTGAGAGGCACGGTCAAATGCACGAGAGAGGTCAGAGAAAATAGCAAGGACTATTTGCTGGGTACGCAGAGCTAATTGAATGTTATGTTCAAAGAGAACAAGGGAATCCATGGTTCCACATTGTGGACGGAAGCCAAATTGGTGTGGTAGAAATGAGTTATTCCTTTCAAGAAACCAGGTGAGGTGTGCCACTATAAGCCTCTCCATGAGTTTACCAACACAAGAGAAGAGCGAGATGGGCCTGTAGGCAGACACAATGGTGGGATCTTTGCCAGGTTTTGGTTTAGGAACAACCAAGCTGGAGCGCCATGTCAGGGGGACATCCGCAGTGCGAAAGGATAGGTTAGAAAGGTTTGGGAGAGCATGATGATGGGTTCAGGGCAGGTGTATAAGAAATTGGTTACGTAGAAGATCAGAACCAGGGTAAGAGTGGGAGGGGAGTTGAGGTAGAAGAGATTGCAGCTTAACGAGAGAGAAACGGCGAATAAGTGTTTTGTCTGCATCAGAAGTAAGTTGGTCATAAAGGAAAGATGAATTGGGTTCTGATAGCTGATGCAGATTAGAAAATGAGAGAGAGAAGTGAGAACCCAAAGCATCTGCAGCCTCTGTAAATGAGAGGGGTGAAGGACCCGAGGAAAGAGGGAAAGCCAATGGGGTAGGTCACCAGAAACCGCCCGAAACATCTTCCAGACCTGAGCAGAAGAGGTATGATGAGTTATCCTGGATAAAAAGTCATTCTAGGAGGCAGTCTTTTCAGAAGCGAGAGTATGAACACCAACCGCAGTGCATTTATTAATGGCAGTCTTGTTTGTTGGGGTAGGGTAGCGTTGAAAGAGGCGGATGGCTTTTCGTCCATCATCAACAACCTTCTCACTCACCTCACTCCACCATGGATTACGAGGAACAGCAGACGACCTGAGGGGAAAGTGCCTCTTTGTAGCTTCTAACAGCACTGCTTCAAAGGAGTTATATGCTGCCGTTGCAGTTTCTGCTCGTGCAATGGGGAGAGTATCAAGTTCTGCAGCTCAAGCATCCCATGCAGCAGGTGAAACGTTTTTAAAATTCCACCTGACGGAAGGATAAACGAGGATAACTGCGAGCCACAGAAGAGAAAGAACAGGAAAGTGATCACTGCCAAGATTTGACCCAAGCGACACTAAAAAAGAATGAAAGTGATGGGTTGCAATAGAAGATCTAAATTGGACGTAGAGCCAGAAAAGGGTCCAATCGTGCTGGCAGGTCTGGAGGATTTAACAACAGAAAGTGAGCACTGCTGCATCGGAAATTGAAAAGGGCACTGCCAGTAGTGTTACTGTACCCTTTCAGTGATTCCCAGGATTCATGATGAACATTGAAATCTCCACAAATGATACCCTGAGGACCCAATTGATCGAAGTAAAATAAAAACTCTGCTTCAGTCACATCTTTATATGAATTGTAAACAAGAAGGATTCTTGCCCAACCAGAATTTAGCTCAATGGCAATAGCTGAAGCCTAAAGCACCCCACCAGCATAACCAGCAAGTGGGACAAACTTTGCTTTGTATTGTTTGGATTGAGGAGTGCCAGTCCACCATATCCATCAGGACGGTCTGGACGATATACTCGGTACCCATTAAGGCGTAGGTTGTGTGGCGGGTGGAGGTGGGTCATAGTTACACAGATGGCACTTGGAAAAATTGTAGATACATACTGCCCAAGTTCTGACAGCTTACGTAACAGTCATCTAGCATTCCACTGAAGAAGCTGAGTTTAAGGATGAGAGGTTAGAGGATCAGGGCCAATGAAGCGCAAGGAAAGAATGAAGGCTACTGCAGGAAATATCGACTAGAAAAGAAGCGACTAGAAAAAAATGACATCTGTGAGGCAATTGGTTGGAAGGCTAGATAGAATCCAGCCCAGAAGTTGCTGAAGGAGAGATTTCAGGCGAGAGAGGATAGGTGATTCAGGTGCAGTAGGGTTACCTGGAGAAGCAAAAGTATGAGTAGGAATGGTTGGAGTGCCAACCATGGAGGGAATGGTTGAAGATAGAGAGGAGCAAGGGCCCTGAGATGTATACCAAAGGTCACCACTGTGAAATTGTGCATAATCTCGGTTTAGATGAGGTGATGTTTTCCGGATTGGAACCATTTATGGTGGCTTCTGAGCTGACGTGAGAGGAAGTGCAGGTGTTAATGAAGGGGGAGGTGGATAGGAATTAACACAGCAACTAGGATGAGAAGGAGATGAGGCGACAGATTTTGTAACAAGTTTTGGCCAATATGCATCAGAGGAGGGAAGCTGAGATGGGACAGAAGGGACAGTCGAGGGCATGAAACGAGGTTGAGCCGGGGGAACTTTAGTTGGATCCAAGTAGAGAGTTGCATAGGCCTTGGATGCATCACCTCTTGGGATTTGATCACACTGCACATTGGCAGAAATGACTAGTGCTGCTCAGTATTATTTGCACCGGAATGAGGAAAATGCATGAGGTGAACTACAGAGGTAAGAGAAAAGTGCTATAGAGTAACATTCATTGGTGATATGGAAAAGAGAAGAACACTTAGCATATCGGGCTTTACGGCAGCAGGAGATAGCTCTATAGCTATATCATTGGCAACGGAAACAGCGGGTAGGTGGCAGAGTATGGGGATAGACACGGAATGAAACACTGTGGAAAAAAAAACGGACTGGAATAGCTGAGCTAAATTCAACAGAGACTAGCATGGATGTAACCGGAGGACATTGCGTGGGAAAATCTTATGCACTGAGCAAATTGAGTTGGAAGAACATGAAGGGGAATCAGTCAATAAAACTTCAATTTGGAACTCCGAAAAAGAAAGGATAGATCCATCCTCAAGATCCTGCGAATCAAATTTAACTTCTCCCATGTAGGGAGTGTGGGTCTGAGACTCCGTCAAAAAATCTAATTTGGTTGAGGAAAAATGATTGGGGACCATTCTGGAAGGTAATTAATTCATTTCTATTGATCGGCCCCTTAATTACTGTGTCCTGTTGGTTACGTTCGAGGGAGTTGGGCAGCAGGCAGGCTAAGGATGACCATTTGGGAAGACAATTGTTGTAGAAATTGAATGAAAGAGCTTTGGCGTCCTCCCGTTGGATGAGACAGACTGATGGTGATGAGGATGCAGAAGGATGAGCAGAGGTAGAGGTGAGATGCGTTGGAATATTCTGATGACCAGATGAAGAGGATGAGGTGGTTGATGAGACAGAAAAGGGAAAAAAATCAGTGGCAGGACGTTTCTTACTATTAGTTTTTATTTTCGTTTGAGGATGAAGGGTAAATGAGTTGGGAGAATCAGGAAGCAAGGAAGGTAACAGGTCATCAGGAAGGTCGACGACCATGACATGGCAATCATCAGCCGTCTGGGACTGGGAGGATGCAGCCCCCCCCCCATGCCATGAGGCAACGGGGAAGCAGGTTTACTTTATTGATTGATTTGAGGTAACAACAGTTTCCAATTGGTGCCGGGACAAAAGCACTATTTATTTGCTAGCCAGTGGATTTTCAATATCGGCCGTAACTATGAATCCGACCCTGTGACACGTACACGACCGTTCGATCCAAGGTTCCAGCATACTCCTCATAGTTCATTAGAGCCCTTTAGGGCGGAGATTGAAGGTTTCAGTGTCCGCCGCTCGTTCCAAGGCAGAGCGAGTGCACATGTGGGGGGTGGGGGGGTAGGGGGGTTATCGAAATGACGGTTTGCGATCGGCGTTTGCAATCTGGCCCAGTATTATCTTAGGAAATAAAACATGTACATTTTAGTTCCTCATGTTCATTGATTTCAGTTGGTGTTCTTCGTAAATATGATTTTTTTTCATTTTTATTGATAATTTATTCATGTAGAAATATCCCGATCAAGTAAAATGTGTTAATTTTAGAATCATGGACTCAATTCTGATTTTTCTAAAGTATATTAAGACTGTGACGTGACCGTATCCGACTGCAATTGCGTTTCCTGGTTCTGCAAGTGCCGGGTTCCTGCGTGAATAGACAGCAGTGTTCAATCGTGCTTTTTTTTCATAAGTCTTGAGGCCCTATGCGATAGCATGTCTAACCTTTTCCATTCAAATATGCTTATCAATTCATACTAAACGCTCAATAAGTGTCATAAAATTCAGCCAACTGTAATTCAAGAGACCGTCTGCAGGTGAGGGACTCAAGATTCAGGAGTGTTCGCGTAGAATCCGAAACTGTGACGTCACGACCATACCCTACCAAGTTTTAAGCCACGTTGAACCTTTTGCTCAACTTGTAAATGAAAGCAAGACTTATAAATTACAATCATAATGGCGGCTAACTTAGGTATGAAGTATAACTGTATATCACGAGGCATCTCGTGAATGGAAGATTTTTAATTTCTAACTCATTGTTTCATAATAGCTGTCATCTACCATAGCAAAAATCTAATTATACATCAACGGGATAAGTTATTGTTCAGCTTGAACGTGACCTGCATGATAATTAATTTTCTGCTCATCTGCTAACTGACAAAACACAGTGAACTGCTGACGGAACATTAATTCTGAACATTGCGTTTGCTAGTGCTCGCACTGACCAACCTGCATGCGTCACTGGAGGGTTATTTGATTTAGAGTGTACTGTCAAGTACTATTCTGTCAGAAAAATTTGTTTTAAAATACTACTCGCATATTCAAATATACGATAAAACCCTTCATAATTTTTTTGCCATTCGAGAAGGTACTACTTTATTTTGTTTCGTTTCACTTGTCAATCATTTAGCGATCAATAGTTCTCACATGAGTAGAACGATAGTACCAATTGATTTAAGTTCGAACAAGCATCGCATACTTCACGGGTAACGTCAACTGAGGCAAGGCTTTACTCTCTGAACATTTATGCACATTGTGCAGGTTTTCTTAGATCAGTCACAAAGAATAAATAGTTTCACGTCAGGACTTCATAAAGCAATGAGTCACTACCTCGACTAAAATTCAATATTATTAAATCCATTTTGTCTGTATGGGATACCATGACACCTCGTCATTTCAGGGCCCAGCATCTGAAGAACACGCATCTCCTTTGCAGGCGACTCAGTAACCCATGTTTGTAGGTCATCGTCGCGTTTTATGAAAAAGTATCAACTCAACAACGATGGAATGAAGAACAAATATTTTAATGGTATGAACTCGGTGTGACTCCGTTACGACGAACAGGTAAATAATCCACATCGTTTCTAGGATATTGTAGACCCAGTTGTTGGTTGAGCAGTAATCCAGTCGGTAAATGAAGGGGCGGAGGAGTGGTAAAGTAGCGATAAATATCTAACGTGTACATATTTAACTAACAGAGCCCTTAGCGGCGAAGTGATTAATTTCGAAGCGACACAGTTCGAAACATAGAATTCATAAGCTTCTAACTTCGAAGCATCTCATAAAGAAGCGTTTAATTACTGTTGAGGAATAATGAGATTGAGGAAATTTGTGAATAAATTGAGACTGAGGTTATTTACAAATAATTAGAAAATGGAGTGAGAAAATGCAGGTGGATCGATAATAATATTTTAAATGAACGAAGTTTCAATAAATATGAGACATATAAACAACGACATGGAAAATCGTGTGATTTGAATGCCAACTTCTCATCATTCACGAGTAATGATCGGGTGGTTAAGATGCCTTCGATTACTAACGAATTAGTCTAGTTTATATTAACCCTTCCACGTGTTTCTATATTGAACGCATGAGTCGAATACCCTAATGCAATTATGATATTCATTTATAAACCAAATGAGTTCATCATAAGCGAAATAACAATCGTCACAGTTCTTAGGAATAATTCAAGATTTGTTTGCAGCGGGAGCAACGGTACCTTTAAAATGACATTTGGATGTCAGCAGATACAGATACACACAAGACCGAAATCCTCCAGAAAGGCGGGTGGCCGATGGCAAGGTGCACCTCACAATACACTAATGCACTGACACAACACCAGCAATCTGAACCCTTCAGCATTAAGGATCAGAATCCCGCGACACACAATCCCTAGGTCCTCGTTCAGGCTTCACCACGTGTTAGCCCAGCTACTTAAAGCACTTAACTTCCTCCAATAACTCTCCATTTCGTGGGACACTGATTTTGCTCGCATAGCCTTCCTTTTGAACATTGCCTGCTCGCTTGATGTGAGCAGTTTACATTGTTTTGCTCGATAAATGTATCTATCAATGAATATGCATGAACTGAAGCATGACAAAGAATACTTTTCCTGCCAGTGGGAAACCATGAAGAAGAACTCTAATCCATTTAATTCAGGACAAACCCCTTGAGATAACTTCACCTCGCCCTCGCCATACTTAGATTAGCCAACATCGCTTGGAACAACAAGTGACGGTGGCAGGGCTACGGATGAAATGGGCGATGAGAGTGGGGGACTGATCCGCCGTAGACAATTGCCGTGCGTCTTTTTTTTATGTCTGGTATTTCATTCCTACATTGTCAATCTTACGTATGTTTTTATGGTGCGTAATTTGAATGCATTGGTAATAGGGGTATGTTCAACTTGTTTCTTTGTAAGTGGTATTGTACCATCGAGTTCTTTAATAGAGGCAAGTATTTCTATTATCATTAAGCATCCCCAGCCAGGATTCCTTTCATTCCACACTCTAGTGGGTAATCTCTTTTTTTTCTCCCGGCAACCTCCCCATCAGCCATGCAGTAGTGGTGTTGCCATTTTCTCCATCACGCCCCTAGAGCATACACCACGCGTCCCTCCATACTTCAGCCACCATTGCATTCACAAACTAGTCAATGCGTAACACGTCACCTTCCCCTAGTTGTGTGAACGTGAAACCGACTCGGCAGTAAATGAGTAGCCGGATCTTATGGCTGTATCTTCATTCCTTTCCGGCGTGATAAAACCGCATTCAATCAGCCCACCGTTCCTTGTCTCACTCAATACGCGCGTGTCGGTGGGCATCACGGATTTCGTGCTGTGCGTTGGTCGATATCCAGCACCGCTCGTTAAAAAGGGTCGCTACCCCTGGCGCTTAATTCTTTTATAGCTAACGTCAGATCAGCCCCTTTCATCTCCGCCAACTGCTTTATCAGCCACAAGTTGTTCCGACTACGTACCTACAATACCATTTTTTACCTGCGAACATTCATAGCGTTCCTCAGTCACACCAGCCACTGTCATATCTGCCAGTGACATTCTGCCTTAACTCTGTTTCAGCCCACGTCAGAATCAGCCACAAGGCGTACCATTTTACTGGTTATCACTTTGATGAAACTTTTCCTACCCAACCTAACCTAACCTAGGGTACGTGTTTCTAACCCTAGGGGCAAAGGTACGTATTTCTAACCCGCGGGGCAAACATACGTATTTTTCGAGGGAACGTTATGCCGTTCTTTAGCGTATTTTTATTGAAGTTTCATTAAAGTGTTATCAAGTAGGTTGGTACGCCTGTTTAAGTAAAATGACAGTGGCAGATTTGACAGAGGCAGATTTTGAAGTGGCGGAAAATGCGTGTGGGCTAAAACATCGTTTAGGAAGAAAACACTTGTGATGGAAGATATTGAGCAATTATGACAGCGTCTGGCCATGACAGTGAGGTGAAGTGAAGTGGTTATAGTGCGCGTGTGCGGAAATAATTTTAGCGCGAACGCTGGGCTCCCGTAAAAAACGGGTTCTAGTAATTACTTTTCCTGGAAAGCAGTGAGGCACCAACGGGCTGCCACATATTGATATTTTATCATCATCGCCCGGTCTCCATCTCCATTCGTTCTCGCAACTAATGAATTGGGCAACCATCATAGACGACACAACCATCATGGACGACGGTGGGAAGACCATTGAGTGCAGCTCTGCGATTCGAGCCAAGCGCGTGGCGTGTACGTACGAACAAGGCCATGTGCGTAATATCGAGCCTGCAACGAGCTCTCGTACGCCGTCATCCGCATATAAATCGTACTGGCAAGACAATGAGAAATTGCAACAGGGTCAGTCAGTACTGATCTATCGGACTAAGACTACTTAACAGAAACCGATGAAGACCACGCATAGATCAGCAACCAACACTTTTTACTCATCAATTGCCATTTCTATACCCAGTGATTTGAAATGCTTGTTTACGAACGATGCGAGTGGCGAAATCATCCATCCGATCGGTGGAGATGGTATTCAATATTCCATGATATTACACTGCCTCTTTTCTATGAGGCGGCGTCGATTTCAGTCATCATGAAGCTTCGCCCTCTCAAATCTCAATTGGCTATCATTAAATACTGATAGGTTCTGCAATTTCAGCTGGTTCTGCAACCACAGAGGCAGAGACACGTAAGTGCAGGAAGTATGGCGCTTTGACCCGACAGTTCCAATTTGAGCTAATAGCCTTGGAGACTACAGGGGTGTATGACGAGTCAACTTCGCAAATTGTGTAGGAGATCGGACGTAGATTGTTGGATTCAACTGGAAATTCACGAGAATTTCTATGGTTCCAGCAGCGGTTGGGTTTGGCACTACAGAGAGGCAACACATCCAGCATCCTGTCAGCAGGTCTGGAGGCCGAAGAGTGGTTTTAGTGTGTCGGAGGGCACTTCGCCAACCCCACACTTCATTCCATAGGGGAATTCCCTCTCTCCGAAGGTTATTTATTTCAATTTAAAAGATTTTTATCCAACGAATTCAATTCTTAACATCTAATATAATTTGCATTGTCTGTCAGAAAAATAGCCTTGAAGGTTTGAGAATGAGAACCCCCAAAAAAATGCTGGACTCAGTGTTAAAGCAGAAAGGAACATTGGCAAATAGATTTCATCTTGTGTGAAGCAGCTTGTGTACGTGACATTTTGTATGACGTAAAAAATCGACCAATAGTAGAGCAGTACTCGGCCAAGCGAGCTCACTAGCATATAGCCTCATTCAGATCGGTCTGTGAAGGCGTCTCGGAGTGCGGGAGAAATTAACTCTGACACATAGTTCCCTTATCCAATGAAATTGATATTTTCCATCATTTTGCGGATAGATCACTAACTATTATTTCGTTTCATATTGTAGAACAACACAGGTCCTGTTTCTTGTGAAGTTATTGTGCTGCATATGTGAATCATTACAACTATTCTTCAAATTTAGATCGGATGAGGTTTCCAAATTAAAAATCGATGAAATAACGGACCTGCGAGAAGTTAATATGTCTGCAAGACGGCCTACTGAAGGATTATAGATAGGGATAAAAGAGTTAGTTTTGGTGGCGCGATGCATGCAACCTTGACTCAACCGGTTTGTACGCGGGATGCGCACAGAATTGGGGGGCGGGGGGCAGAGGGTTCCGGAACTGGTTTGGTGGCCCAAGTCAGCTAACGGACGAAGGGGGGGGGAG
>SDVV010037873.1:0-10792 GCA_016164225.1 Gammarus roeselii
GCCGTTACTGCTCCTCTACTTATCAGCACCGCAACAACCAGCCGCCGTTACTGCTCCTCTACTTATCAGCACCTCAACAACCAGCCGCCGTTACAGCTTCTCTACTTATTAGCACCGCAACAAACAGCCGCCGTTACTGCTCCTCTACTTATCAGCACCGCAACAACCAGCCGCCGTTACTGCTCCTCTAATTATCAGCACCGCAACAACCAGCCGCCGTTACTGCTCCTCTACTCACCAACACCGCAACAACCAGCCGCCGTTACTGCTCCTCTAATTATCAGCACCGCAACAACCAGCCGCCGTTACTGCTCCCGTCGCACGACAACAACTTTTGTCATCCTAAATAAACTATTATAAGCTTTCATTTCCAGTCCATCCAATGCTTTATTCCTATCCCTCTCATTTCGTTTTTTAAGTTTTTGCGAATGCAATCAATGTAATTTTTCTGGACCAGTCCAGAATCTGATCAATCTTCTCGGAAAAAAATTTACATTTTATCAGGGCATGTTTGAGAGTAATCGAGGGAGGCCTGTTGCCGGCCGGAAAATTTAATGCAGTATTTGCATGCAAGGCGCCTCAACCAAGCCCATCAAACACGGCACTATGGAGCCAATCAGGCTAAGAGTGACACTCTTCATCGACGTTTCCGATTGGATGCCAAGACATCGAAAAGAGCAGTACCAACGTTCAGAATTGTCGCCCTCTTGAATTTATCGCTGCAGTTTCACTGTCAATCGTTCTCCGCATGCACGAGGAAAAATATTTCGAGATTCCATCTGTTCATTTTTTATATTAATTTGACTTACCTAGTCACAGCAAATGACAAAGTTGACATGTTTCAATTCATCATCTATACATATACTATTGTTTATGAGATTTTCAATATGATGAGGCATTTAATTTATTATACCTATTTTTTACTTTAAGAAATTTGTATTTCAAGTCAAATGTTACAAAAATATGTCCATGGAGTAGGTATTGAGGAAATCAAATGGACCGAAGTGTTCCGTAAATTATCCATAAACTACCTATGATTACAATCAGTGGATTTTCTTGGGATGCTGTTAATGTATTTTACTCTGCTTGTCAAGCAGACAACTGCAAGCTTACTGTCACTTTTCTGATAGCTTGCATTCAATACAGAATTTTGCCATTAACTATTTTGCAGGTTTCTCATGTACAGTCATTAGTGAACTAGCATCTAATTAATTTTCCCCCGTATAAGTCCCCATTCCTTCCACCTTCTCGCCGCCGTTTACACATGGTCCTTTTTTGCTCAGTAGCACGTTGTGATAAACTTGATTTGGATCTTCTGAATTTATATTAATTTTGTTCATTTTACATACTTCATATTCATATTTGTGTAAATTTATGTATAGTTTTAAGGTAAAAAGAACCCCATACTGCTCATGAATGAATGAAGATTTTTATATTTGCTTTTGTTTTCTATTTTCCATCTCTTAGCCCCGGAATGCAGTCGTTTCATTGGTGTCGAAGGGAAGGCTTACGCTCGTCCGATCATTCGTCTTGCTGTGAGATCACTAACTGTAATTGCAATTCCTAGTACAGTAACAAGACGTGCCGACGATTGAATGAATTTTCACTAGGCACATTTCATAACTGTAGCCTACAAGTTGTACAGAGGCATCGCAACTAAGAGATCAGTTAGGCAACCAGATACGAAATCTTGACCAGTAGCACGGAGTTCAATTCGTTATCACTGAGCTACCGGGTTAATAAAGCTTCAGGGTATTTTTTACTTTGTGTACTTTGAAGATTTTTGAGTTATATGTATCTTTTTGACCCACGGTGTTTATGCGCCGGTCTCACTCGGGGTCAGGTAGGCTCGAATCTACAACATTTATATCTCAATGAAAGTCTATTATGAGGAGAGGCCAACAACTTGGTCCGTTAGCTGGTCCCTTAAATGGTCAAAGGCAAGTCCTTGACCACCTTGAGTGAAAAGGGAGTAACTTATATAGCACCTTAACGCATGTGAAGGAATTAGATAGGGATAAAAGATGCGTATATAATCCTGAAACCACCCTGGGAGGAAAATTTATTCCTCAAACCGCCTGGGGGATAGGGGAGGGGGGTCAGTAAACGCCCTGGGAGGAAAAAAGGGTCCTGAAACCACCCTGGGTAGAGAACAAACACGCCATGGTGTTTGTTGTTGATTGTTTATGATTACGTGTAGGATTTAATTGTTTTTTTAATAGTTTTCTTATATACTTGTTTTTAAATCCTAATATTTAGTGACGCAGGCAGCGTTGTTACTTCAATGGGTATTAATTGCTAGTCTTTGCTCAACCTATAACTTATTTAGGGGGTGTTAGTGACACTTATAGCGTAGCGTCGTGATAGGATTTGTAAATAGGTATTGTAAATGGATAAGTATTTTTGTATGATTTAATGTTACACCTTATTTAATCGGCATATCCGCATGATGTGTTGGCTTGGTACATAGGAGGTTGACTGTATGTGTAGGATTTAAGTGTCTTTTAATAGGTGACTTTTATATCGTAATATTTAGTATCGCAGTAAGCCCTGTTACCCCATGGTTTTGTATTGCTCGAACCGTATCTTATTTACGGTATTAGTAAACGACGTAGTTACCATTAAATAGGATATCGTTGCTCGATCGTTATCTAATTTAGGTATGTTGACCAGATACGTATTAGTGAAATTCGGAATTATGTACGTTCTTAGTTATTATAGAGCAGAAGCTATAGTATTTGATTAAGTCCATCCGCTTGCCCCCATGTATATATGTGTATATTTTATTATTTTCATCAGAACACAGCGTTATATATGATCCAAGTAGTAGGCGCAGATACATTTACGTATTTTCAAGCCGTATGACTGTAGACAATGAAGCATGTTCAAGTTTATTTTATTTTTTTATTACATGATTACAAAGGATCATTTACATATCAGGAACAGTCGATTGAAAATGATACCACTGTGCTCGCTAGCGATTCACCTCTATCCGTCAATGTCATACAGAGATGTTATCTCGAGACGCACTCCTCTCGCCACCCTGCCTTATAGTCAGATTGCATCTCCACATGTCAGTTTACGGCACCTTTAATCACTTGCCGCGTTACTGGTAGCAATATTGTTATAACACATTTGGACGTGCAGTAAGGGACCCCCCTCGGCAAAAAATTGGATTTGCTTTGCAAAATTGGGTGAGATAAGCTTGCTCGTATAAATTGATGTTCGTTCTCATATCGATTTGGCAGTATGTGTAGGATTTCTTTTTCTTTTTAATAGTATATGGTATTATTGTACTTGATCGATTTGGCTGTATATTGCATTTTATTTAGTGGTGCAGAAGCCGTTGTTATTAAAAAAAAAATTATTACTCAGTTACTCAGTAGCATAGTTACATAGGAACATTTACATCATATTAGGAGCGGTTGCATGGCTATACGTTGTCACATTTTTCAATCCGTATGACTGTGGACAGTGAAACATGGTCAAGTATATATTTATTTATTTATTACATGGTTACTTAGGAATATTTACATATTGGGAACATTTTGAGAATAAAACCTGAAGACGTGAACGTACCTTTGTTATTCACCCGACTACACTCACTAAAGACGGCCTCACCCGGCTTACGTCTCTTCCATGTTATATCCATGATTACTTTAGTATCATCATGCACGACACACCGCTTCCTCTTTTTAGTGACAGCAGATTCAACTTTAATGGATTTTTTGAGTATGTATGGATGCCCATAGCAAGAGTTGTGCACGCATTGACATAGTAGCGCATAGTTTCGATCTTACTGAGGTAATTTTAACATTGCGAACAGTTTGAAGCTTTCACGCTTGTGCGCGAATGTTGTGTATGGTCTCAAAGTGTGTGTGTATGTTTTCTGGTTATGGATGTCCTGTATTGTCCATGTCTGATTTTGGTTTGTGTCTGGTAATTGACACCTTATGCAGCTGATTTGTGGCGTCGGACTCAAGCAACATACTGTAACACTTTGGTTGCAAGCAAATGATTTCACTGTAGTAGTCGTTGGCTGTTTCGCTTTTCAGTAATCCCAGCTCTCCTTTCTTTGTTTAATTGTACATGGGATGATATTTTTGGGTTAGTTGGAAAACTCCATGTATTCGGCCAGAGGAGCTTTCCGCATTTCCGCCTCAATATCATCCACACCTTTGAAATGGAGCAGCAACGAGTAGGTGTCCGAGTAGATGAGCGAGATGTTGTCACCGTTTATGGGATTCGGTGTCTTATAAAAGAAGCTGTATACTTTTGCTTTAGCTTCGGTTTGGAGCAGATGAAGTATATATTTATATATCTACGATACCTTAGATATTCGAGTGCAATTGAAACTGCAGAGTATTTATCGCATTTTCAATGCAAGGCTTCTGTATTGCAATTCATTGCATGCCATGTTGCATATCTGCAAATTTTCATTGCTAGGCATTCGATTTAAATTTAAGGATATTGTAAACAGATATTTATAAGATATATTTTTCTTGATAATAAATTTTTTACCACCTATATATTTGGAAATTACATGTTCTTATCATTTATACGAGGACATAACTATTCACTCCGAAAATTCGATGGGTGCAACTGTACGAAACATAAGTAAGGATTTCGACCGCCCTCTTTGGTCGTATCTTGATCGTCGGTATCAGTGGTACTCTGCGATTTCTTAATCGATGATGAGCATTATTTCTCACCTAGAGGTGTCGACTTATCATATTTTGTGTAGGATTTATCACCTGGGTGTTTTTTTTTCCCCTGAACTATTGGGTTCTAGACTGCTGCCCTTAGTATACATTTAAGATAGACGGATACCTATGGGAGTAGTGTATGCACCACTTCCAAACCTAACCTTGCAACCAAAACTTTGTTTGCAGTCTTCAGCGAGCTTTTTCTCGACGCTATTTTTTTTTTATCATCGTTTCATGTTTACGACACCGAATCATTTTAGGTGGTTTTCTCACTGGCGCCGACATTCCCATTCAGTATATTCTCGCAGATTTCCGAAATATACATAATTCTCCTCGCACTCAAGCGTTTGAGACATGATTCTGTCTCCTCATGTTTCATTTCCAACTATTTTGAAACAAAGTCATATATACATTTTATTTTATAGTACAATTTTACACTTCTTATAATTGATACCATTTCACTACCCCATTTGATAATTCGATTCTTTTCAACTTTATCAGGTTTTTCTTCATAGGACACCTCCTCGGTATCACTATCACACGTTTCAATATCACTGTCACTGGTGTCCATTCCACTTAAAGTCTCCCAAGTTTCTCAAATTTTCATTATTTTCCATATTGTCTAATGTTTTGGTGTACTCCCCAAAATTCACCCAATCTTTATACGTTCAACGTTCGACTGTAAGTGGCACTGCACTTTCTTTAGTGCTCGCACCCTGTTGAGCACTCTTTATCTCATTATATTGGAAATCCAGTTCCGTTTATTACGTTCTATCAATACACCCGTTGCATTCTTAGAGCTTGTATTTCCTCGTCCATTTTTAAGATTATAATTTTCAAGATAATAGTGTCCTTTGAGATGACGCCAAACCCCGAACGTGGAGCTTGATTTCCATTGTTTTATCTCCACACTGCAAATAACACATACCCCGCAGTATCCTTTCTGTTAAAAGCAGACCGTTAACTGAATAAGTACAAATCTGAGTCCAATTTTATAAATACTTTTACATGCATATACAAGGTCGTTAGCATCACTGTGTCGGCACATGTATCGGCACCATGTAGGCATTTATACACATTTGTGCATAACAGGTTACTATACACTGTCAGCTGCAATAATAACTAGGATACATAACCTAACGATCTTAACCACTATCTATGTATTTTCCTTCAAGTTTGATAGTTATGAATTATATTTAGTCATTATTTATATGCGATATACATATCAAATCCCTCCATATGGCTCCATTTTACGTAAATTTTTATTATCGCACACCGTGTACACACATAAACGCTTGTGTACGCATATGCAGTGGTCGGTGCCGGCACTATATATGCCAATATCAGGGTTGGATCCGGCACCTATACCGGCCATATGTAGGCTGATACAGCGGTCGATACCGGCACAATGTAGACACGTACACACATTTGTATGCATGTACAGGGGCGGTTAAAATCTGTAGCATTTTTTACCACTGGTCTGTGATTTTTTTCCATTAGAACATCGTACCCTACATTTGTTACAAGATATTTAATGTGGATCAGCTTCACGGCATGTTAGGTCGAAAGAACTAGTCATCCTACCCTAACCTAACCTTTTCCAAATAAGAATTATGTATTATCGATCGACTTTTCATGCTTACGAGTAGTATATATAGCACCTAAAACCGCTTTCTAGAGTTGTTTTTTGGCATGCAACCTTGACTCAAGCGGCCGTACGAGGGTTCACGCAGAAACGGGGAGCGGGGGGTGTAGGGTAGGACGGGGTCAGTGGGCGGAAAGCTTATACATGTTAACAGGTTATATATTTACATAGAGGTATTTGCAATTTCAATGCCTGGGGGTGTTGCAACTTCGTTGCATGTCATATTGCATGTTCAATGCTGTGTCCTCTGAATGTTTTTTGGGGGCTGTTGAAACATACATTTCTAAGATAATTTTTTATTGATAATAACTTATATGTAGTTGATATATTAAAAAGCCCCACTTTCCGGACACCTTCATGATACATTTTCAACCTCGATATCATTTGATACGTTGCTCGCTGTTGATCAATTTTACACGTAGCATACATTCAATTAGTTTATTGTTATTTTTATCCGATTGAATTAATCAGTACCCTTGCGCTAAGCTTTACTTATTCCTACAGTAACCCATTCATTCGTATTTCTCTGTGAGCTAACCGATGAAGATAAATAGATACAATATTTACAGGATGACTGAATCATTCCTAGATAATAATCACTTAAGAGTATAATTGACTCATTCGATGCTTGATTGGTGGGTTCGTAGCGGTGAGTGCTTGGGATATTTTTGTATGTTGTGTTCATTTATCACTATATATTCTATTATAGGATTAGTGTGGTAGGCATGTCTTATAACTCCATTTGCAGCCTTAGTGTGCGAACGACCCTGTTTGTACCAGCCTGAAGGTAGGATAGCAGGCAAGGTTCTGTGTTTCCCATCTATTTATTTCATATGTATATAATATCTATAGAAATAGTAAGGATTATTTGTCAGGTTGATTGCGGGTTAATGTATTTTTCTCTTAGGATGCTGTATCTTCGTGACGAGAATCTATCAACCCCATATTGCATTATCTAGGTTATATCCAGATATATAAGTGTTCCATTAACGCGGTGTTCCAATAGCGAAAATACCTGAACGATATGGATTTACTGTAAGTTATAATATTATGTTATGTTTACTTAGTAATGATCGATTGATTTATATTGAATTTTGTGCTGTTTTTGGAATTTCGATCAGTTAACTCAAACAGTTTTAGGCATTTTAGGGTATTTCAGGTGTGCATCTTCCACATTATTTCAGGCATAATTGGTACGATTTAGCATCATTTAGGTATTTTTATATGTATATATGAAATTCTGTTACGATTAAGCCGTAGTTACTTTAGTTAAAGAGGTGTTACCTGTTGCTCTACCCCTTTTTTTTACAAAGTGAAACTTCTAGTTTTGACATTCCAAGCTGAGTAGCGGTCAAGGTCTCTTTTCTATTCTGTGTTGCTTCATCAAGATCTTCTGAGACTTAATTTGCGGGGACAAAATAAGAAGATTGTTTCGTTTTCATGCACATCCAGTTACATAGCTAAATTCACATCTGGTGTATACTGTCCTCTAACCATTCAAATTCCAATTTACCATACGCCCATATTTTGTGTTTCGTTGAATACAAAATCCCGAAAACGAATGTTCTAACTACTTTAGGGGCGCATATTGAAATGGAACTTTCCCTATGCACACCACAAAAATTGACCTCGGGACAACAATTTGCACTCAATTGTTTTCGTGAGTTGCCCTGCAACAAATTGATTGCACAGGGATTCGTCATAAAAAGACACAAACGAATGCGGCGGATGAGCCCAGTCCAACACTTTTGCACTTCACTGTCTGGCGTTTAGGTCGTCCATAGATTTTTTCACATGGGCAGCACTGAATTTAATACACGGTAATCACCCCAGAGTGACACGCATCAAATCTATTCATGATGAGGCAAAAGAAAACATTTTGGGTATAGTGTACGATAGAAATTAAGACCACGCAGTTGCACGTTGGGATACGTTGGAAGTGGTCCAAGAGTAGTGTGAATTAGATAGGCGATAATTGGGGGTACGTACATAGCCCTGAAAAACAGGGGCTACGGATATAGCCCTGGATGGTAGGTAGGGGAGGGGAGTCAGGCGAGCGAGGTAGGAACTACGAAAATTACCCTGTGAAGGAATTAGATATGCGATAATTAGGGGTGCCAAGAATTGCCCTGTGAAGGAATTAGATAGGCGATAATTAGGATGTATATTATTTGTTAATGTGTCTGTCTCAGGTGCTGTATTTCTCGGGCATTGTAGTTATATGTTAAGACAAATTGATCAAGTTAGTTACTGATGGTTCATAGAGATACCAGGAACGCATGTTTTTTGTGTGTCGGCCGATTATGCTTTAGTGAAGGAATTAGGTAGGCGATAATTAGTGACTCCATATATGCTTTTGTGAAGGAATTAGATTGGGGAAAATTAGGGAGTACATATATGCTTTTTGTGAAGGAATTAGATTGGCGATAAAAGAGCCGAAGCAAGACGCAAATGTGAAGGAATTAGATAGGCGATAATGTGGGTGTACGAATATGCTTTTAGTGAAGGAATTAGATAGACGATAATTAGGATCTATATTATTTGTTAATGTGTCTGACTCAGGCACTGCATTTCTCGGACATTTTAGTTATATGTTTAGACAAATTGATCAAGTTAGTTACTGATGGTTCATAGAGATACCAGAAACGCATGTTCTTTGTGTGTCGGCCGATTATGTTTTTAGTGAAGGAATTAGATCGACGATAATTAGGATGTAGCTATGTTATTTGTTAGTGTGTCTGACTCAGGCGCTGTATTTCTCGGACATTGTTGTTTTATGTTAAGACAAATTGATCAAGTTAGTTACTGATGATACATAGAAATACCAGGAACGCATGTTCTTTATGAGTCGGCCGATGTATTTGTCAGGATGTATATTATTTTTTAGTGTGTCTGACTTACTCGCTGTATTTCTCGGACATTGTAGTTATATGTTTATTTTCTTCTATTCTGGTCAAGTGAGTTACTTACAATACATAGAGACTGGCCGTGACGGGTGGGGAAGAGGCGAGGGGTCGACCGGAGTCAGGCGGTGTCCAAACCGCAAATGACAATTAGCGATTTTTATCTCTTGATGTGTGGTCACACAATGATCTTATCTCGAGATATATGATCCTCTTGGGTAATTTCAGTTGTCTTACGATATCTTTCAGATTCCTTTCTGTATCTTATTGCTTTTATTTACGATTGCCTACGTACGGATTATAAAGATGTAGGTTATTATGTCTTGTCAACGCTAACTTTGTCGCTGAGGAGGGGCATAGACTTGCCCGAAAATTCCGACAATTTTTTAGTAAAGTGATTAGATAAAGGTGGCTCTTTTATTCCTTCTATATATGATTGTATTGGAATATTTCACACAGCAGGTGAATATATTACTATGTTTGTTATTGAATGACTCATTTGAATAGAAGTTTTTACTGCTCAAACCTGAATTGTTAGGATATTCGATGTAGTTATGCAAGAAATATGGGGTATTTATTAGAAGAGCTTAGCTAGTTGTGCTTTATTTGACTCATTTTCAGAGGATGTTTGGTGGAGTTTTTTATCGGTGAGATGCTTGATGTTGAATATAGGCTAAGAACCTTTTACAGGTTATAACATGTTCATGTTGACGTGCTTTCATCATTTTATACGAAAATGTCCTATTTCTGACTATAGCTCTACTTTTTTTTTCACCCAATACTAAACCCGTGTGACCTCATTAGCTGGTGAATCAGATGCAAGATATGTCTGAAGTATTATACGTGAATGGAATAGGTCTAGAAATTTGTTATAGATTTGAATAGCGTTATTCTCATGATCTCAGAGTTAAATGTCAGATATTTTGGAGGAATGTATGTTTAAGAGGTGAAAGTCCATTATGCATCTTTATGGAAATTTCGTTATTTATCACCTGCAAATGTATACTGTATCATTTAGAAGACGATTTACTGAATGGAGGGTCCTAGAGCCTCTATGGTTTAGCGACCCTTCACCTAATGAGATATATTTATCTACGATTGCTGAAGGAGCTGTATACAACTTCAATTTAGCTTAATATCTATCACATTTTCAACGTTAGGCAAGAGGCGTTTTAGTGCATTTCAATGCTAGTTCAATCGAGTTAAATTTTAGATATTGCAAACAAAGATTTATTAGGTATATTATTTTTTTTTATAATAGATTTTGACAAAATTATATATATACATAAATATAAATGGGATATCATTATAGGAAAACATAACTTTTTCACAATGAAATCTTCAATGTGAGCAGCTCGGCAAAACATAAGTAATGACTTCGACCACTCTTCTCTTGTGTCATCTTGATCCTTGGTACCAGTGACAGTCTGTGGGTTCTTTATCAATGACGATTATTTATTCCTCACCTGAAGCTGTCAACTCGTCATATCGGTGTAGGATTTATCATCTGGGTGTGGTTTTTTTCTCTGATCTATTGG
>SDVV010037874.1:0-10791 GCA_016164225.1 Gammarus roeselii
TAACGATATATACACTCACAACGTAGCAAACATGACACGGAAACAAATTTATAAGACAAGGAACAGGTAAGAGCAAACTCAGATAATCTTCCAGGAGCGCATCCAACTTTTGCCTAGGGGATACCTACGTCTCGCCCCATCAGAAATTTGGAATAACACTAATCCTACCAGAACCGAATAAATATATATAACGATCAACAGTTAGTGACCAATTATACTCCACTACAACCATCTAAAGAAGAAAAAACTTATATATAAATACAATGAAGATCATAAATACAGTACAAATTAAATGTTCATAACATTAACCTTGCCAATCAAGGCCGTAAGCCTGCTTCCATCCCGCCGTTCCCCCCTTCCGCCCCCCTCCCTTCCGGTCTCCCTCCTCCCCTCTCCCCGTCCGTTAGCTGACTCGGGCACAAAACCAGTTCCGGTACCCTCCGCCGCCCACCCCCTCGTTTCTGCGCTAACCCCCCGTACGGACCGGTTGAGTCAAGGTTGCATGCACCGCGCCCTACCCCGCCCACCAAAAGTAACTCTTTTATCCCTATCTATAATCCTTCACTAATCCGCGTTTTGGTGGTATATACACTACTGATGATCCGAGCTTGCTCTTTATCTGGCTGGTGTTCGACACCCCATTCTCGATGAAGCCAGTAACCCTTGATGCGGTAACCAATTCGCTGTCATACCGGGAATCCTGAAAGAAGCAATAGGTGCTTTTAGAGGGAAGGATGCCTTGCCAATACAATTTCGTTAGGATTTTGATACTTGGGTGGGTGTTGTGTGGACTCTAGTCTTGACTCCTGAAAGGTGGGGTGTTTTAGTGACCTTTGTCTCTGAACTGAAATCTTTTGTACCTAGGTCGTCCCTGAACTTCGAACCTTCGTCCCTGAACTTCGAACCTTCGTCCCTGAAATGCAAGGAAAGGCAACACGCTTGCGGAATAAGAATTGCAATTGAACCGTTGCGTGGAAGGAAGCTTGAGTCCATAGCGGGTCACCAACGAAGATGTCTTAAGCAGAGTCCATACTAGGTGGGGAGGTGTGTAGTGGTGTGCATGCATTTCTTTCTTATTGTTGTTTGTTGTCTGTGTAACATGCCTTCTGTATTCATCGTCTCGTATGGTAACTACCCATTGTAGATTCACCAGGTCTACCAACCTGCATGGCAAGTGAGGCAGGAGAGACCGGAATAGCTTTTCTTTTCATACATGATTACTAAAATAACATCTCTAGATGTTATTTTTTATAAACCGAAATAAAGAACATTTTTAGATGTTATTTTTGATAAACCGAAGTAAAGAAAGAATTTGCAACAAATAAGTAAAGCAAACAACTAAACGTGTGAATTCGTAAATCATTTTCATTTCATATATATAAAATATGAGGAATTACAATAAATCACGTAAACATACAAGTTAAAAGAAACGTTTACCTCATCAAAAAATATAATTTAATTATTAAATCACTATTAACCTAATCATCCAGTTATTGGAAAAACAAATGATGAACAAAATCATTAATTCATTAACTATACATAGTGAAACAAAAAACTCAATGAATAATTGAAAAATATACTTCTTGAATTGCCATTTGTCGAATAGCCATTTATTTTTATAGTCAAGCATTTTTGTGTTTGGTTGGTTACTTTTTTTTTCGACTTATGTGTGGGTCACTTGCGGATTGAAATATCTCGTAAAGTCAATAATCTATCATATCAATTGATTGGGTATGTTACCAAACACGCTTTTACCCGTTGGTAATGACTTAATATTTGTGCAGTTGTATTAGGTTAGCTTCATTATTGAAAAAGTGTCAAGTGTGCTCCGGTTAATTCAGTAATTTCTAAATGTTTCTGTGTTAGATTCGTTTTGCATTTTAATATCTGTTTATTTGTCATGTTAGGTTGGTTAATAACCTAAATATTGTGGTCGGTGAATATGTATCATCTTCAATACGTAGTACCCAAATCACCTAATATCACCCTCAATTATTTAGTTGCCGGCAATATATTACATTACAGCTTCCACACTGTACTAGGACAGTAACTATTCACGCACTTCAATGTTCTGGTCGATGCAGCGAAGTCCATGGAACAGGGTACTTGTGATACATACGGTTGATAGCTGGGTTTCACCGATCTTGACATTAACTTGGAAGGCGGGAAATATGAGAAAGTAGACCGTAAAAACAACGGACTAAACACCTCGTTGGAACAGGTCGAATGACATCAGGAGGCATTTTTCCCTTACAACGAAGCAGCATACATGTGTGTCCATCTAATGTATGGAGACATCACTCGTGAACAGATTTTGAGTGAGATAAAGAGACTAGCCGGAGATGGCAGCTGCACAGTAGAGAAGCTCGATCGTCTCGGCAAGTTTAGTGCCTTCTGAGTCAGTGCAAGTTACCTGGAAGTTAAGCGCCTCAAATCACCGGATATGTGGCCTGCAGGCGCTCGCGTTCGGAGAGCAAAAAAATCTTAGAGCCCTCCAAATGAAATCAGGAAAACAATTTTTCTTCCAACAAAATGCAAACTTCTCAAGGAAATCTCCGTCTGGTCACCTTTAACTGTAATGGGTTTAACAGTGCAGAAAGCGTTGTGAAACAGCTGTGCACAAATCTATATGTGCATGACTGTTCAAGCACGAGCTCCCGTTAGTCTATCTAGAGATGGCAACGTCCATTCCTTCTCCATATCTTCAATCAATTCAGAGGAGAAGGTACCTAGAGGACGCCTGCTTGGTGGACTAACCTTCCTGTGGTCTGATTGAGTGAGTCCATTTGTTAAAATTGAGCAGTACAATGATGATAGGATACTTGGGTTATCTCTGAATTTAGAGGGTATGTCTATTCTATTTATAAATGTGCATTTGCCTCAAGCAGCTCAACACAATGTGGAATTAGTTACTGTGTTTAATGGGAAATTAGAGGCAATCCTTCGTGGATCAAGACATGATCATGTATGTGTTATGGTGTATTTCAATTGCCACCCAGGCAGCCGCACATTTAATGAGTGGCAGATACTCCTGGCAGATAATGAACTAGATTTTGTGGACGGGTCACTGTTACCCCGGGATACACTCACTCATGTAAATCACAACGGGAGAACAGTAAATGGTTAGATCACTTAGCCCTTACCCCAGTCATAGCCAACACTATTACTAGAGTGTTTGTGGGGGACTACACGTCTCTGCCTGATCACTTGCAGCTCCTTGCAGAGCTCTAATTACATACACTCCCTGTAATGGTTGATGGGGATACAGCCACACTGTCTCGTAACTGGCAATTCAATGATAAAGCAAAGACCAATGTATTTTGTTTTGTATTTTGTTCCACCAGAGGTGCTACGGATTCATGCAGCAGCTGAGAGAGACAAGTAAGACGAGCTCTACGAGTGTATATGTGGGGCGGCTCAGATGTCTGGCAAAGCAGCATATCGAGTGCGAACACCAAGGAGAAGGCACAGGATACCAGGGTGGAACATGCAGGTGGCTGACTTACACAAGGCAAGCAGAGCAGCCTATGCCCGATGGGGTGAAGCTGGCCAACCCCGAGCAGGCATATTGTACAATGAAAATAATAGATCAAGTAATGCCTGTAAATACGCATTGCGCTACTGTAAGAAACACGAAAACGATTTACGTGCAGCTAGTCTGTCAGAAAAAATGGTTTCTGGGCGGATGGTTGATTTTTGGAAAGTAGTGAAAAATATAAAACCGAGTGATAGCTCTGTTTCTCAATCTGCTAATGGCATAACAGGGCTGAGAAATATTGCTGATATGTGACGAGACCATTTTCATGGTATCATGAACAGTGTCAACAACGACCCTAACTCGTTTTTTGTTAATGAGGCCCGCAATCGGGATAGTGATGATGATGATGTTGTTTATATGTGGGAACTTAGGACCGCTGTTAAGAAATTTAAAAATGACAAAGCTGTGGGAAAAGATGGTGTACCTGCGGAAGTAATCATGTGTGGTCCTGTTCAGCTACTTCATGTCATGTCTATTTTCTTCACTGTCGGACTTAAACTTATTTACCTTCCTAAGTTACAGAGGGATGTTGTTGTAAAACCTATCATGAAATCGAAGACAAAATGTGCGACCGATAAAGGTAACTACAGACCAATATCAATTGCAACTGCTGCATCAAAGTTACTAGAAATAGTTACCCAGAACAGGTTTGGCAACTGCCTGAAAACAACGTCCAACCCATTTGGGTTTAAGCCTCAGCATGGGACGGAAATGGCTATATTCACATTAAAGCAGACCATGTCAATCACTGGACGCTGTTCAAAAAACTTATTGAAAGAGGGGCGCCAATTTACATTGTTAAGCTACTGAAGTACTGGTACCAGCAGCAGGAATGTGTAATAAGATGGGGAAGCACATTGTCCAATACGTTTCGAACAACTAATGGCATAAGGCAAGGAGGCCTATTCTCGCCTCTCCGTTTCAATGTGTATGTAGATAGCTTACATGACCGACTATCTTTTAGTCGTGTTTGGTGTTACATTGACGGATACTGTGTTAACGCGAATAGCTATGCAGACGACATGGTCCTTCTGGCCCCAAATGCCGATGCTATTCAGACGATGCTAAATACACGCGAGACCGAGGCCGTGAAAGTAGACATCAAGTACAATTCCAATAAATCAGTGTGTATGCTAGTGAAACCACCCAACCAGAGTCTCCAGTACAGCACGGACGGGGTACTTAGAGGGACTTCGCTGGAGTATGTGGACAGTTCCCCTTACTTGGGGCATTTAATAACAAATAATCGGTGTGGTAATGAAGATATCACCCACAACACCGGAAGTTAAATGCGGTAGGCCACCAACTAATAAGGAAATTCAACTTTAGTACAACGGATGTTAAGCTGCAGCTTTTTAAAACGTACTGTTATCCCATATACTGTAACTCATTGTGGTGTAAATTCAGCAGGGGTAGTATGAGCAAACTGCGAGTAGCATATAATGACACATTCAGGAGACTGGAGGGTGTCCCAAGAAGAACGAGTGCTGGCCCAGTAATTGCAGAATATGATGTTGATTGCCTGAAAGTACTAGTAAGGAAAAGTGCATACAGCCTCCAGGAACGAATTGAAAACTTGAATAACCCCTTCCTGGAGGCAGTTTGCGACAGTGATGGATGCGAACTATCTCCACTTTAAGAAAGATGGGACAGAATACTGCATGTGCAGGCAGATCCCGATATTTATAGTAATAATGTTTGACTACATGCGGGTGGCTGTCAGGTTGAGATGCGACCCCGAGGATCTTCACTGATAGGTGGCTCTATACTAAACCTCTCCAACATTGTTTTTTGCATACATACTCATGTGGGAAAGGGACATAAAAGGTATTTAAGCACGTTTGTTTCAAACCTGATCTGTAAATTGTTGTCGTGTATTTCAATTTTGATCTGTCTCCACATGTGCATTATTATTATTTCTTTATGATATTTTTTATGTGTTAGTAGATATGTTTTTTTCTGTTGAACACATTTTCTGTTGTAACCATTATTGTGCCATCGAGTGCCTCAATAAAGATTATTATTAGTATTATTATTAATAACACCAATTCATTGTAGATATGGACTTGCTTATTATGATACATATCGTTTTTTAGACAGAGCGTTTACCCCAAGGGGATATTATTATAAACACTAATGGATTGCGTCTGTCTTGCCTGCATTCAAAAATATTGTTATTCTGACAGTAAAGAGTTCTAATGCGTTCAATATTATGGAAATGGAAATTTATTGAACATTGACTTATCCACACTGCTTTTTACAAAAAACTGTATTTTTTTAATTTATTTAACTCTCCAAAAAACATTCCATTGATCATTTTTGTATTGATATGATTTATGTAAATTAGTTCTAACGCAACACTTTCCTGGAATCGCTGGGTCGTCGAACCGTAGTGGGCGCCTTCACCGTGGTAGGACAAGTCAAAACACTCAATTTATAAGTGAAACAGGATATAATTATTGTTATTTCGAATAGGAGCTGTTAATTGAGTTAGGATAATATAGTGTTCAAGCAGTAGAAGATTTATCAATGAGAACATGGATTAGTCCGCAGTTCAGTGTGTAAATGGCAGACTATATGAATAGCCTACCTTTAGCTTAAGCAGCAGCCCCGACATTGTTGAACTTGTGATTTATTTGACTGACTTTATATTTCATTCTTCCTCTTGTCGTTGATATATTTGCTGGACACCGACCTAGATTGACTGCACACATTTACCCTAATTATAAATTATTAAAAAAATCACTCCGAATCATTATATTTTAACTACGTGACAAGACAAATATATATTCTTCTATGATCTGTAATGCAGTAAAACACGTCAAATAATTCTTGTGTGTATATATATAATAACTAGTTATTGTTTTGCAAAGTTATTATCCCTGGTATTTTTCATCATCGACATAAACAGAATAGTTCATCAGAATGCATCATTATCAGCTCGAACAATCCTTCTGTGTTACCAAATAAACGCTTTAAAACGCACCAAATCGTAGTGAAATCCACATCCATTGTTTGACCATTGTTTCAGAATCATTGCATATCATCCTATGGCCCTCACTGTTCACAGTAAACGAAAGAAGTATTGCATACATCATAAGGAAAATCATACATGAAATAAGTTGATGTACCGATGCTGTCCAAGACTGGTAATCACTGTTTGCGAATTAATAGCCGCGACGCCGGGGTACCTAAATTGTTACAATTGTTACAAATTATACTATCAAAATCGTACATGGTTAAACTTTATCGAAACACAGAAAATGTTACAATGTATCTCTCGATAATTTACCAACAATAATGCACTGAGAGATATCCACTGCGGGTAATTTCTCTATTTTCTTGTAGTAACTTTCCTAAGCATTACTGCATATCAATGCTGAATTGGACGGAAATGTGAATCATTTACGAAATGGTCATGTTTCATTACCAGCCGAATCCTAGCCGTCATAGCAGTTTTTTTTTAATATCATTGAATCGACTGCTTTGAGGGTGACCAAACTAAATACAGCGAATTACAGGCGTACCAACAAGTTCAGGCAAGACTAATGAAAGACATTATTAATGAAATTACAGTTGAACTTAGGAAATCTATGGAAGCTAGGGAAATAGTTCCAGAAACCGGGAATAGAACGTTTTTTATTGGCTTCGACTGTTGCTGAAATTTGCATGTATGTGGTAATTCAATTACAGGAATAACAGTTGGGGCGGGAGTACTTGATTCAACAGGTGTTCAATTTATTTTGTGAAGAATTGATAGCATACATTGGAAATTTGTTGAAGCTAGAGAAATGGTTGGAACCCTTTGAATATCGGATAGACGCTGCAGATTGGTGCGGACAATTTATGGGATTTTTTTATAACAATTCAAGATGGCACATAACAACAACGTACAAAGTATTTGTATATGACATATACTTTGTATATCAAGGAAAGTACAATGCTGTGCAAATTAGTTCAGACAGTGGTGAAATAATACAATTATTTGCTTAATTGAAGTTTTATTTGCAAAAAACATGTCAATGGTACAAAAGATGATATAATTAATAGAAGATATGACCTCCTTTTGCTTTTACAAGCATCTAAACACGATTTGGCATGGATTCGACCAAAGTGGAACATATTTTAGCCAGTTCTTCATCATGATACCAGGCCCTAATTACAGCCCTGATTAGCTTCTTCATTGTCGAACAGTCTTCTTTCTGGAGCCTTCGTTTCAATATAGCCCATAGGTTTTCGATGGGATTGATGTTAGGAAAAATTTCAGGCCAATCTAAAACCTCCAGTCCGCTTTCTTCAAAGAATGTGCGCATTTTACGTGAAGTATGGCATGGTGCGAGATCCTGCTGAAAAATGCCGTCTCCGTCAGGAAAGTCCCTTCTCATCGTAGGAAGCAAGTGAGTCTCCAATAAAGCCTTGTATTTATCACTGTTCATCATGCCCTCTACACTAATAAGTCTTCTTGTACCGTTAGCGCTAAAACTACCCCAAAACATCTTCTTAGGCGGATGTTTGGGCGCTTGTTGAATGTGTCCTGACCGAAGCGGTTCACCTTTGCTTCGTCTCACGAACTGTGACCTGTAGCCATGTACTTCAAAATGCGATTCGTCTAAAATATTACTTTTTTCCATTCGTCTGCTGTCCATTGATCATACCTACGTGCCCAGCGAAGACGTTTTGTTTTCATAACAGATGTCAATAACTGTTTATTTAGAGTTTTTTTGGCAAATCTCCAACCTCAATGAGCCTTCGTCGGACAGTTGAAGAAGAAATATTTACTCCTGCTGAAGATAAATCTCTCTGAAGGTCTACACTTGTTTTCCTAGGATCCTTTATACTATTTCTGATGAGAACTTTGTTATCGCGAGGTGTTGTCATGCGTTTTCTTCCGCATCTTCCTCGTCGCAGTGTTGAAGATTCACCAGTGTCTTCCTTTCTTTTCAAGATATCGCCAACGGTTGACTTGACCACCATGTTCTTTAAGAGCTACAATACTTGCACGCTCCTTGGGAGTGATATCCATCATGAAGAGGAGGTGAATACTCCGTCAAAACGAAGTATAACTGAGAACGTTTACAGCAACAACCTTTCTGCACAAGTCCTGGAATAGCACTGATGCGTTTGCTAGAGTGTCTTCACAGCAGACAACAGTTGACAGACACCAATATAATAATTAGAACAGTTGTCAGACACCACTAGAACACCTGTATATCTGGAAAACCAAAGAACCATTAGTATCATAGCCAAAACGTTGGACTCATTAGGAAAATTATCCAAAATTTGCCCCTGTCCGAACTAATTTGCACAGCACTGTAGTTGCAGTGGATTTCCAGTGACACCACAGACGTGCATTCCTATTAACATTTCATAGAAAACAATTCAGTTTGCTGATCTTCCATTCGACAAGTTGCGGTATGGCCAATAGGAGCCATTTTTTTAAAACTCCGGATGAACTTTTCTATTATATGGAAGCAGAGGGAAATAGTTACAAAAACTGATGAAATGAGGTCAGCGCTTGTTATTGGTGTGGACTATTTCTGAGAAAAATTGCAGCTGTGTGATAATTCAATAACATAAATAACATGTGAGACCGAAGTAATTGATTGAAAAAAGTGATCAGTCTGTACGTTTTTCAGTTACCCGCTAAAAGTTGAATGACTGGGTTATTGTCTATCCCTGTACCTTGGTCTTGTATCACTTCCTTCTATAATTTTTGATCTGAATAAATGTTTTTATTGTGTCAGCTATTTGGTTTTACAGCAACTGCATTAGCTATGATGTTATGCAGCAAATCTTACAGGTGAGTTTGCTCAAAGTTTGATTTTACAATGCTCCCAATTTTAGTCACCGTCTGTTCCAAGAGATTATGGCCGTCGAAAAAGCATTCTGTTTTGCTGAGGAATGTTTGTTTTGACTGTCGAAAAAGACGTCTTTTCTGATGAGGAATGTTTTTTTTGGTTGGAATACTGCCTTATAAGCAATATTTTGGACAATCAGTGTGCGCGGTCACTAGGTTTTCCTTCTCTAACCATGACATATTCATAGCCGAAAGCTCCCACTCCTCGCTTCGGAGCGCCCTTTCACTCATTGGTCCAGTATGTCTGTACTTGAGTACAATTCACCTAGTGTTATGTGAAGTGTACTTGGGTTAGTTGTTGGTAATAGTGTAAGATGGTGTTTGGGTGTTTCCTTGAAACCCACTTTAAGCAGGCAGGCGACACAGCCAGTTGTAGCAACGCTAGCGATTGAAGCCAAGCCTCCAACCTCAGCCACATGGCGGCCGCCATGCGGAGGGCCCAAATACTGGAGGATAGATTGGGAATAATTCATTCCCTGCGCTCAAACTCTTGAAAGCAGTAATCGATACTGTTATTGAAGACATCAGGATTGGGTGAAACACAGACCTTTCAAATAAGATTGGTTTCATTTATTTATAACTACACATTGTCACATTTAGGTCCACTGAAATGAATCAAGTTGTTAAAATATTAACGACTCTTGGTGCTCTTTTGTTGCTGTACACTCGAAGTGTATTTTTTTCGCTGAATGGAAGTAGCTTACTTTAATGTAATTCGATGCAACGCATTTTATCAGAGGGCGCACATATTTTTTCCAAAAAATACAACTTGAATAGATGCATTTGATCATTTGTGGTTGTGAATTAAAGTTTCCTGCTGGAGCAAGTGGCGTGCATTCCGCTAATCATGATATATTCCGAGCCGAAATCACCAACTCCTGGCTTCGTGGGGCCTTTTCACTCATTGGTCCAGTATGTCTGCATTCGTAGATGTCTTAGAAGTAGGTGAATCGTACTTAGGTTAATTGTAGGTTAAAGTGTAGGATAGTGTTAGTGTTAGTGTTAGTGTTAGTGTTAGTGTTAGTGTTAGTGTTGGTGTTGGTGTTAGTGTTAGTGTTAGTGTTAGTGTTAGTGTTAGTGTTAGTGTTGGTGTTAGTGTTAGTGCAGGGTGTTAGTGTTAGTGTTAGTATTAGTGTTAGTGTTAGTTTTAGTGTTAGTGTTAGTGTTAGTGTTGGCGTTAGTGTTAGTGTTAGTGTTAGTGTTAGTGTTAGTGTTAGTGTTAGTGTTAGTGTTAGTGTTAGTGTTAGTGTTAGTGTTAGTGTTAGTGTTAGTGTTAGTGTTAGTGTTAGTGTTAGTTATAGTGTTAGTGTTAGTGTTAGTGTTGGTGTTGGTGTTGGTGTTGGTGTTGGTGTTGGTGTTGGTGTTGGTGTTGGTGTTGGTGTTGGTGTTGGTGTTG
>SDVV010037875.1:0-10791 GCA_016164225.1 Gammarus roeselii
GACGATTGATGGAGCAAACGTCGTTGTGCTGTCTGTATGACGATTGATGAAACAAACGTCGTTGTGCTGTCTGTATGACGACTGATGAAAGAAACATCTTTGTTCTGTCTGTATGACGACTGATGAAGCAAACGTCGTCGTGCTGTCTGTATGACGACTTATGAAACAAACGTCGTTGTGCTGTCTGTATGACGATTGATGAAACAAACGTCATTGTGCTGTCTGTATGACGATTGATGAAGCAAACGTCGTTGTGCTGTCTGTATGACGATTGATGAAACAAACGTCGTTGTGCTGTCTGTATGACGATTGATGAAGCAAACGTCGCTGTGCTGTCTGTATGACGACTGATGAAACAAACGTCGTTGTTCTGTCTGTATGACGACTGATGAAACAAACGTCGTCGTGCTGTCTGTATGACGACTTATGAAACAAACGTCGTTGTGCTGTCTGTATGACGACTTATGAAACAAACGTCGTTGTGCTGTCTGTATGACGACTGATGAAACAAACGTCGTTGTGCTGTCTGTATGACGATTGATGAAGCAAACGTCGTTGTGCTGTCTGTATGACGATTGATGAAACAAACGTCGTTGTAATCTTGGAGCCTTTGAGATAAACATGAACCATCTGGTTCATATGAAACGGGAGACGACTCACAAACAACGATCCATCAAAAACAATTCATCACCATTTTAAACCGTGGTTACGTCGTCTTGGGTGCCAGGAATGCCCGAAATGTAGACTCTGAGTCAGACGGACGGCGTCGTCGTGACAGCTCAGTGTTGGTGAATAGAGTAGCTTGTGATAACAAGTGTATATTAGGACCGATTTCGTTAAGAGGAATCATACTATCAGAAATCGTAAGTTACTAGAAAACAAAGAATTTCCCGATGGTATAAAATAACTTTGTCCAGCTCGTAACACTATCTCCATTTGAGACACGTAATTCGATTTAAACATATCTAGAATAGCTTATCTAAAATTGATCTGACCCTCGAAAATGTTTCAGAATCCTATTTGATCCTTTGTTAGCTGTTGGGGCCGCTAAACCTATAACTTCAGTGAACGCGAAAGGACGGTTCCAGAACAATCGTCTTCCAATTAATACAGTTAATGTCTGGTTTTTCCTCCCAAATAAACATAGCCCGTCAGATACCCGAGAGTTTCCTCATAGAGGACGACACTTGTTCAGGTTGTCCCTGAATTAATTGCAATAAATCGCTGCTTACCAAGCTATCAATAATTTGATAGCTTGGTAAGCAGCGTTACATCGCGGTGTCTTGCTGCGTTAGGATCTGATAATTTGATAGCTTGGTAAGCAGCGTTACATCGCGTTGTCTTGCTGCGTTAGGATCTAATAATTTGATACCTTGGTAAGCAACGTTACATAGCGTTGTCTTGCTGCGTTAGGATCTAATAATTTAATTTCTTGGTAAGCTGCGTTACATCGCGTTGTCTTGCTGCGTTAGGATCTAATAATTTGATACCTTGGTAATCAACGTTACATCGCGTTGTCTTGCTGCGTTAGGATCTAATAATTTGATACTTTGGTAAACAGCGTTACCTCGCGTTGTCTTGCTGCGTTAGGATCTAATAATTTGATAGCTTGGAAAGCAGCGTTACATTGCGGTGTCTTGCTGCGTTGGACTTGGTCTCACTGATGGGGCTAAAAATGCGCGAATGAGTGGGCTAATGGTCGGATGTACGGAGCTTGTATCCCTAGCCTGTGCCCCGAGCCTGTGTCCCAAGCCAGTGTCCCGAGTACATACCCAGAGCCAGTGTCCAAAACCAGTGTCCAGAGCCCGTGTACAAAACCTGTGAACAGAGCCAGTGCCCTCAGCCAGTTTCCAGAGAGTGTCATTAGCAAGAGTTCAGAGTCAATGTCCAGGGCTAGTTTCCAGAGCCAGTACAAGGTGCCAAGGTGCATGGCTGGTATCCAGAGCCAATGTCTACAGCCAGTGACCACCGCTAGTGATACGAGTCAGTGTCCAACGTAAGTGACGAAAGTTAGGGCAATCGTCCAGTGTCCCGAGTCAGTGTCCATAGCCAGTCTCAAGAGTCAGTGCCTGCAGCCAACGTCCAGATTCAGTGTCCAGAACCAGTGTACCGAGTCAGTGTATAATAACCAGTATTCAAAGCCAGTGTACAGTGCCATGGTCCGCAGTCAATCTCCTGAATCAGGGTCAAGAGTCAGTGTCCAGAGTCAGTGACCAGAGTCATTGTCCAGAGTCAGTGTTCACATTTAGTCTCCTGAGTCTGTGTTTAGAGTTAAGGTCCAGACTCCGTGTCCAGAATTAGTGTTCAGAGTCTGTGTCCAGAACCGGTGTCTAAAGTCAGGGTGGAGAGTCGTAAACCAGAGTCGTGCTCAAAGTCAGTGTCTAGAGTCAGTGTCCAGAGTCAGTGCCCAGAGTCAGTGTCCAGATTCAGTGATCAGAGTCAGTGTTCAGAGTCAATGTCCGGAGTTAGTGTCCAGAGACAGTGTCTAGAGTAGGTGCCCAGTGCCAGTGTCTAGAGTCAGTGCCCAGAGTCAGCGTTGAGAATCAGTGTCCAGAGACAGTGTATAGAATCAGTGACAAGAGCCGTACCCAGAGTCAGTGTTGAGAGTCAGTGTTGAGAGTCAGTGTCCAGTGTCTAGAGTCAGTGTCCAGTGTCTAGAGTCAGTGCCCAGAGTCAATGTTGAGAGTCAGTGTCCAGAGACAGTGTCCAGTGCCAGTGTCCAGAGTCAGTGCCCAAAGTCAGAGTTGAGAGTAAGTGCCCAGAGTCAGTGTTGAGAGTCAGTGTCCAGTGTATAGAGTCAGTGCACAGAGTCAGTGTTGAGCGTCAGTGTCCAGTGTCTAGAGTCAGTGTCCAGTGTCTAGAGTCAGTGCCCAGAGTCAATGTTGAGAGTCAGTGTCCAGAGGCAGTGTTCAGTGCCAGTGTCTAGAGTCAGTGCCCAAAGTCAGTGTTGAGAGTCAGTGCCCAGAGTCAGTGTTGAGAGTCAGTGTCCAGTGTCTAGAGTCAGTGCACAGAGTCAGTGTTGAGAGTCAGTGTACAGAGTCAGTGTCCAGTGCCAGTGTCTAGAGTCAGTGCTCAAAGTCAGTGTTGAGAGTCAGTGCCCAGAGTCAGTGTTGAGATTCAGTTCCCAGAGTCAGTGTTCAGAGTCAGTGCCTAGATTCTGTGCCCAGATTCAGTGATCTGAGTCAATGTCTAGAGTCAGCGTCTAGAGTTAGTGTCCAGAGACAGTGCTCATATTCAGTGCCAGAGTCAGTGCCCAGTGTCAGTGTCTTGCTGCTTGGAGAGACCGACGATTTCATGCAATTCCGGCAACTACTCTCCGCTGACCAACGCATTTCAGGAATGGGAAGAGGTTGTTGTTTATGCATGCATTACACAGAGATAGTATTGAGTGAGTAGTGAGTATAATTCCATCCACATATATAAAATTATTAAATAAATTGAACGATTAAATGCACTTGAAATTCTGTTCATATCATTGAGAAAATTGTGTACTGATAAATGTTCCACATGTACTCCTTAAATATTTGTTAGGTAAAAACATGAGTTCCACCACCATAAATGTCTATTATTAGATAAAGCTTTAGCACATGTTCGTGTTTGCCTAATAATTGTAGTATAATGAACGTTCCGTTAATTGTAGCGAGAGTTGACCATATGGAAATCATAAAAATCATACATCTCCTCCAGAGACATGCACACACCGCCAAACACATTGTTGAAAACAACATCCACGACATAACCAACAAACGTCCAACGCAATATCAAGTACAATGTCCTGTACAACGGCCAACACTTTACCCCACATGGGCAAAAAAAATACGAACATCACAATGTCTTGCAAAACATCCATAGCAGGATAAAACACAACACAAAGCCTAACACGACTTCTACCACTGTAAGTAACACAGCGCCCAGCACAAAATTGTTCTCTCCACTCCTTTTCGGCAGGAAGTATTTTTTCGCAAAAATATCAACTTTTCCAGTTCGGAAAGTGCACTGGAAAGGATCATTCCCAACTAGACTGGTATTCCCAAAGGGAACAATCTTCCCCCTTCCCATCCCCCTCTCCATATCCCATAATTAGGAAATAAACAGGACAGGCGAGTCCCCATCTCCAACTCCTCCCCCACCACCAACACCACCGCTCTCCCTACTCCCCCAGCCACTAGAGAAGTTATGTATGAACCTCCAAAAGAGGATCATCATATTAGACTGCAGCAACTGAATCATGCTGCGTCCCCCCTCAAGGAAGACTCCAGTTTCTAGGCATCTGCTGCTTGTATTCCGTAATGCAACCCAAGATTGCAGCAGATTTTCGGGGCATGTGTCTCCCTCCCACCCAATAACCATTAGGATAGGGAAGCCGAGCAGCAAGAGGCATTAGACTTTGCTGTCCCTGCTCTGCCTAGGATCGATGTACTAGGAGAGGCCAGTCTCTTGTCATGTATTGCTGACGCAAGGTTGGCCGTGTCGTGAAGCGATTCGACAGAGCCTCACACCAAAAGCTGTTAGCCATCATCTCCGTGGCCGGGCGGAAGCCAAGCCTATCTATTCAACTTTTTTTCTAGGGCTGGTAGGCTAGGAGACTAGTAGCAGAGTTCGTGGTGCGGACAGCGTTGACTGCATAAGGCAAGCCCTGTTAGCTAGCCTTATCCAATACGGCCGCCGACTCCACATCTTCCCCCCGTCTTGATACCCCAAACTTCTTCTACCTGACTAGTTCCCTAACCTAATAACGTTCTACCTGATTTGGTTCTCTCACCACATTGTGGATAGGGCCTAATAAAGCTAGTAGACTAGTGTAGTGGTTGGAGCAATGGGTGAATACAGTTCGTGGCTGAATAAGGGTAACCTTGTTACCCCGGCGTACTCCGACGAGGTAGTTTCCCACTCCGTTTTTCTCCCCGAGCTGCTTCCATTTGTCTAGTTACCTCATTGTCGTAAAGTTCGATTGCTTTGGACTGGTTTGGATTGGCTTGCCTTTTCCTGACCAGTTCGAGGTGCAGACGAGGGGTTTGCTGCTCAACAGGACCAGCCCTGATAGGAGGCGGTCCTTCTCGTGCCCGGTAAAGCCCGTTCCCTATCCTGCACTAACCTTGAACATTGAATCCTCTCGCGGTCACTCTGAGCTGTAGTCTGTTCCAGACGACACAGATTCTGTACGTCGTGAAGTTTCCGAATTATTGGGTGTTGAATCTCTCTTTCAATTTTGAAGGTCTCAATGAGTTGTACTTTATTCAACGCTTTTCTATGGTGAAGAGTCAAACTTTTTACCATTTGTGTGAGAGGGCTTTGATCATTTTGGTTGGCTACGCTTGAACTATTTCTAGACTCTCTATAACGTAGTAAAGAGAAGGAGACTATAACTGGACAGTTTATTCCATAAAAGGTCTGACTAAGGTATTGTACAGAGATTGGATCGTTTCTCTTCCTCTGTATTCGAACTCTCAACCTGACGACTAAGTTTTTTCTACTGCAGCGTTAGACTCCGAGGTCTGTTTCTGGGCTAGTAGTAGAGATCAGGCTACCCAAGGGAGAGTAGTTTGCTGATCCGTTCGAGCTGCCCATGTGCATGACTGTGGACTTATCGGTGTTGAACTTCATTTGCCATGACTCCGAATACTCCTCGATTTAATCGAGATCTTGCTCCAGCGATTCGACATCTATGGGGTGTGCTGCGTTTAATGCTAGTTTGGTGCCTTCGCCAAACTTGAATTTTTTGCTGACGAAGCCTGTGTCTTAGTCGTTGATGTAGGACCAAGGACTGATTCCTGGAGGACCCCTCTTTTGGCGGCGCCCCACAATGAGCTATTACCGCTTAACACCACTTGCTGTCTCCTGTCCGAAGGCCACTGCTCAACCCAGATCACAGTTCTTCTCCCGTCTCCAAGAGCTCTCCCTTTGGCAAGAAGTCCCTATGTGTGATCTCGGCAAATGCCTTCTTGAAGTCAAGGTACTGGATATCGTTGGTCTTTGAGTTATTGTAGACAGAGATCGTGTGGTGGAAGAGTCCTGTGAGGTTGGTGAGGCATGATTCATCAGAGCGAAAACCTTGGTGACTGTTCCCTGAGAAACCATGATGTCTCCAGGTGGTCTACTATATTCAATTGGTGAGGATGGAAACCAACATTTTGCCCACAACTGAGGTCAAGCTGATGGATCTGTAGTTTCATGTGTCTTTCGACCTTATCTTGTGGATGGATTGACGTCGGCTACCATCGTGTCATCTTGACCATCGCCTTTTCCTATTACTGGCTGATGACCATCTGAAGCTGGAGGGTGCTTTCTTCCATGATTGCCTTGATTACTCTTGGAACAAAACTGTTGGAACACTGGAACATGCGGATTTGATGGCTTTGAGAGTTTGATTGAGGCTGTGTTTTCAGTAGTTGTACATTTGATATCCTCCAAAGGGTACATCCTCCGGTACCTAATGGGTGGTTCCGGGACTATATCTTCACTCTCTTTGTTGAACGCACCAATAAAGTAGCTGTTTAGTACTTTTGCGGAGATCTTCACTTGGTTTTGGAGGTCTCTGATCCTGATTTCGTGAGTATCGTAGATTTTTTAATCAAGTCGTCTAGTTTGAAATGCTCGCGAACGGAGATCTGTTATAGTTTATTTGTTGATGTCCTTCAGCGGAATTTGAGGTTTTGTAGCTCTTTTTCGAGGTTTCGTTATCTTGCTACATTCTCATTCTGCCTTTATCAAATACAGAATTTGTAGATACTCCTGCTCCACATTTTTTTGCTCCACATTCTCTTCTTAGTTGATGCACCTTTTTTTCTCGTAGCAAAAGCAACACGTGTTTCAGTGAGACCGGACATGCCTGCCTTTCCGGCTTCCACATCCTTTTTTCCTGTAATCATGATTTATTTTTCGTCGTCACTTTCGTCGCTCTTCTTATTTTCTCTTGAGTTGTCAACATAGCCTGATTAGGATTTTATATTTAGTGTCCATAGGGTCCACCTGGAAGGCTCCCATCGTTCTTGCCACTTCCTCTCTCTGAAAGGCATGCTCATCCTAACTTCTCCCCGTAACCTAGGCACAGGTTTCCAAGCAATCACACCGGTTCAAAGATTTCTCCATGGCCTGGCCTTTCTTCACGTGTTTCAGCGGTCAACAGTAAGTTCAAGGACATATATCACCCAAATCGGTCATTCATGACCAGTTATTTCCCCAGGAGTGATAGCAAGAAACTGGATATCATTACTTCCACTGGTACCTTTACAGTGAGTCGAGTCTTGGGAAAGGTTGTGAGCTCCCACAAATGTTTCAACAAAGGTTTCAGTAGCAAAGACTTTGACAAGGGAGAAAAGGGCCATTGCGACACCACCACTGGTTACCGCCGGCCTAAGATTGAAACTGTGTACAATACGTCAAAGCACGTGCAGGTCCGAGAACCGGGGAAGAGGCACACATCATTCACGCGCTTCCCAAGCACCAAGTTCGCTGCGATCTTGGTCTTTTACAACCATATGCAGAGGGTAGTATTGTTTAAAGAAGCTCCAAGTATCTTATTTATCATTAATTTATTCACGAGTCTCGTGATTATGAGCGGGTAATTTGGCAGGGGAGAAATGTTCCACCCACCTGTTGGTTAGTGAACTGGATTCTGAACCACTCGACCGTCCCTCTTTCTTGCTTTCCACGTTTACCGGCTTAGATCGGGGCTTTCCTTCAGTCACCTGTTGTCGCACTATCACGTGAATCCCAAGTGTATGTGTTAGAGAACCCCCGGAGAGGGGGGAGGTGTGAGAGTTTTGTAAATTTGTCTGCAGTTGTTAGCCCGTTCAACAAGTGTTTAACCGAAGCTCTCCTGCTACTCATATACGGACCTGCAATAGGAGAGTGTACGCACCTCATCCGTGGCGGACATTCTAGGCAACTGGCAACGCAAAACAAAGCGTCACTGTATGTAGGACACTGTAGGGCTAACTTGGCCCCACGGCCCACGGCCGCCCCTTTTCGACTACCACAGCTTTAATTTGTACAGATGCGCTCTCACCTCTCAAGTAAATGCAGATCGTCTTTTGTCATTGCCAGATCAGGTGTTACGACCCTACTGCTGAGAGAGAGAGCGAGACGGAGTGTGATAGAGTGAGATAATAGAGTGAGATAATAGAGTGAGATAATAGAGTGAGTGGAACCTGGTTTTGCACCCGGCCGGTGCAGTGAGTGGCCCAACAGAACAGCCGTCGAGGTGGGCCGTCGACGGGTGTAGTGAACGGCTCAACAAAACAGGTGCCAATTTGGGCGGTCGGCGGGTGCAGTGAGTAGCCCAACAAAACCAACGACAAGTTGGGCCGTCGGTGGGTGCAGTGAGTGCTCAATAGATCTGGCGTCATGTTACCCGTCGGTGGATGTAGTTAGTGACTCAACAAAACTGGTGCCTAGTTGGGCTGTCGTCGGTTGGCCCAGTGTAGCCCAGAATAACAGGTACTGAGTTCGACCGTTGGTGAGTGCAGTGGGTGGTCCTTCAAAGCAGGCACTGAATTAGGTGATCGACGGGTGCAGTGAGTGACCCAACTATAACAAGCACTGAGTTAGGTGATCGACGGGTGCAGTGAGTGACCCAACTATAACAGGCACTGAGTTAGGTGATCGACGGGTGCAGTGAGTGACCCAACTATAACAGGCACTGAGTTAGGTGGTCGACGGGTGCAGTGAGTGACCCAACTATAACAGGCACTGAGTTAGGTGATCGACGGGTGCAGTGAGTGACCCAACTATAACAGGCACTGAGTTAGGTGGTCGACGGGTGCAGTGCTTGAACCAACTATAACAGGCACTGAGTTAGGTGGTCGACTGGTGCAGTGAGTGACCCAACTATAACAGGCACTGAGTTGGGCCGTCGGCGGTTGCTGAGAGCGGCCCAACAATAGGTAAAAGAGATGAGATATCAACGTCCCGACCATTAATTGATGCAGTCACGCTCCTCGGTCATAACTACATAGCTTTAGCCAACCAAATACAAGTGGTAAGGTGTCACGCTAAAACTAAATAAGAAGTCTCGAATCGTGTGCACGGCTGTCGTGTTCACTGACTAAATAAGCATATGAGGAAAAATTGTCGTAACTTTTATACAAAGAATGTCTACACGGTCACACTTCACATTCTGTAATCCTGAATGTAACAACATTTTAAACAAATGAGTAAATAAACCTAACACAAAATTTCAGCAATAAAAATGCGTAAGACAAAGCATAATGATCTAGTGGAGTGCGCATGTAATCCGACCAGCGCAACAACGAGAGGCGGCATCACGTCTGGAGTGGCGTTCCAAACCACAGGTACACAAAAACGAGCTCCCTGCCCTCTAATGAGAAGGGAGCGTACACCCTTAGCGGACAAGGATCCACACCCAAGAAGGAATATTTCCTACGACAACGGAAATAATGTGACACTAGTGATGAGCAATGGAAATAATGTGACACTAGTGATGAGCAATGGAAATAATGTGATGAGCAATGGAAATAATGTGACACTAGTGAAGATCAATGGAAATGATGTGACACTAGTGAAGAACAATGGAAATAATTTTTACACTAGTGAAGAGCAATGGAAATAATGTGACACTAGTGAAGAGCAATGGAAATAATGTGACACTAGTGAAGAACAATGGAAATAATGTGACACTAGTGAAGAACAATGAAAATAATGTGACACTAGTGAAGAACAATGGAAATAATGTGACACTGGTGAAGAACAATGAAAATAATGTGACACTAGTGAAGAGCAATGGAAATAATGTGACACTAGTGCAGAGCAATGAAAATAATGTGACACTGGTGAAGAGCAAGGGAAATAATGTGACACTAGTGGAGAGCAATGGAAATAATGTGACACTAGTGGAGAACAATGTAATTAATGTGATACTAGTGAAGAGCAATGGAAATAATGTGACACTAGTGCAGAGCAATGAAAATAATGTGACACTAGTGAAGAGCAAGGGGAATAATGTGACACTAGTGAAGAGCAATGGAAATAATGTGACACTAGTGAAGAACAATGAAAATAATGTGACACTAGTGAAGAGCAATGGAAATAATGTGACTCTAGGGCAGAGCAATGAAAATAATGTGACACTAGTAAAGAGCAATGAAAATAATGTGACACTAGGGATGAGTAATGGAAACAATGTGACACTAGGGATGAGTATTGGAAACAATGTGATACTAGTGCAATAAAAATTTGATGTTTTTCGGAGTCAAAGTAACAGCAGCACAGAGCAAAACAACACAGCTCACGTAGTCGCCAAATGATAGCAGCATAGAGCGGGGGCTTCGCAGCTCACGTAGTCGCCTAATAAGTCTGCTCAGAGCGGGGGCTACACAACTCACGTAGTCGCTTAATGATAGCATCGCAGAGCGGGGGCTACACAGCAGTAGATAGAAGGGGGCCTAAACAGCCATCGAGGCAGTTTTATCGGCGGGCGTCCGGACGGGCGACTTGTGGGCGACAATGTAGCCGGAGTCAGGCGGCGGGACCGGATGTGGGCTGAGACCGACTTGGCCCTGTCATCCCTCATTCTCAAAAATTTGAAATTTTATTAAAATTTTGAATTTTAAATTTTTGTTATACAATCTTTTAACTCATGTAACACGTACATACGCTTGAACGTACACATGCACGTACGTACACAGCCCTATACACACACATACATACCCAGTTGATGACCTAGGCGAGCAATGTTAGGCCTCATGTTTTACGCCAAACAGAAACAATCCAATCTTCTTTAACTAAAGTAACCACGGCTTAATCGTAACAAAATGTCATAAATGTATATAT
>SDVV010037876.1:0-10791 GCA_016164225.1 Gammarus roeselii
ATATATGTCTGACGATTTATAGATATTACGAATGTATGGTCCCAGAATTATGCTTATTGCCGAAAGTTAAAGTATATACGGGAAATCTTTGTTGATGCGGGCAATTTTTTGTAAATCATGTATTCCAATTAACTAAAATATGCATACGGTTCTTATCCTTTTATGAGAAGGATAAATTAAAGTTTATAGTTAAACAAACGGATGTAATAAACTGCCAGCAGCATTTCACATTGACTTACACTTAATAAACAATAAATATTATAAATATGAGACAAACTTAACAAATTGATAACAATGACAGTAGCTCATGAAGATATAAATGGCAATGCAGAATCAATAGTAATGAAGTAGTATAGACACTCATTGACATAGTATCAGCTTGAGGACTGCCGCACTGTTCACAATACGTGCTTCAAGCTAAAATTAGATTAGATCAAAGTGACCAAGATTTCTAACGCGACTGTACCAGTGTCATGCTAGCGCGTAATGTCGAACAACCGCTCCAATGATAACAAGGGAAACCTTTCCCAGGTGAGGGTAAACAATCAGAGACTGTAACAGTGTTCAGGGCCTAGACACATGGATCGAACCAGCGCCGTGGCGCGGGGCATCGTAGGCTAATCTTCGGTCGATGGTCGGGCGACAATGTGACTTCTGACATGTTTCTAATGGAAGAGTCTTGCTAGAGGTAAGGGGTTAAGTTGCTTTACGCTATTCCGTTACAACGCAAGGGGACAAACACGTACGATCTGCAAAGTGCCCTCGGTGCAGGCCGTAAATGGCTTAGTGACACTTATTATTGGAAACACAAGTAAACTTCATACAAGTAACCGTTGTTATCGACGAACGATGCATTAACTTTACAACAGGGTGAATAGGAACGTGAACTTCCGTCGTGTCAGTATCGTAGTGAGTCAAAAGGAGATATAGTGAGGGAGTTAGTTAGTAAACTGGTCAGTGAGTTAGTCAGTGAGTTTGTCAGCGAGCTAGTCAGTGAGTTGTCTGTCAGTGAGTAAGTTAGAGAGTTTGTCAGTGAGTCAATGAGTTTGTTTGTGATTTATTGTGTTTTTCATTGACTTGGTGAGATAGCCACAGAGTTATTCGATGAGTTTGTCAATGAGTTAGTCACTGAAGTAGTCGGTGAGGCGGTCATTGAGTTGGTCAGTGTGTTAGTCAGTGAGACAGTCAGTGTCAGTCAGTGACTAACTCTGCGTCAGGAGCTAATCAGTGAGTTAGTAAGTGAGTTCGTCAGTGAGTTAGTCAGTGAGTCCGTCAGTGAGTTAGTTCGTAAGTAAGTAATCGAGTCAGTCAGTGAGTTAGTCAGTGAGTTAGTCAGTAGGTTATTCAGTGAGTTTGACGGTGTCAGTCAGTGAGTCAGCTGGTGAGTCAGTCAGTGAGTCAGTCAGTGAGTCAGTCAGTGAGTCAGTCCGTGAGTCAGTCAGTGAGTCAGTCAGTGAGTCAGTCCGTGAGTCAGTCAGTGAGTCAGTCAGTGAGTCAGTCAGTGAGTCAGTCAGTGAGTCAGTCAGTGAGTCAGTTAGTGAGTCAGTCAGTGAATCAGTCAGTGAGTCAGTCAGTGAGTGAGTCAGTGAGTGAGTCAGTGAGTCAGTCAGTGAGTCAGTCAGTGAGTCATTTAGTGAGTCAGTCAGTGAGTCAGTCAGTGAGTCAGTCAGTGAGTCAGTGAGTGAGTCAGTCAGTGAGTCAGTCAGTGAGTCAGTCAGTGAGTCAGTCAGTGAGTCAGTCAGTGAGTCAGTCAGTGAGTCAGTCAGTGAATCAGTCAGTGAGTCAGTCAGTGAGTCAGTCAGTGAATCAGTTAGTGAGTCAGTCAGTGAGTCAGTCAGTGAGTCAGTCAGTGTCAGTGTAAGCCAGTGTGTCAGTCAGTGAGTCAGCCGGTGAGTCAGTCAGTGAGTCAGTCAATGAGTCAGTCAGTGAGTCGGTCAGTGAGTCAGTCAGTGAGTCAGTCAGCGAGTCAGTCAGTGATTCAGTCAGTGAGTCAGTCAGTGAGTCAGTCAGTGAGTCAGTCAATGAGTCAGTCAGTGAGTCAGTCAGTGAGTCAGTCAGTGAGTCAGTCAATGAGTCAGTCAGTCAGTTAGTCAGTCAGTGTGAGCTAGTCCTTATGTAAGTCAGTGTGTTAGTCAGTGAGTTAGTCAGTCCTTCGCTATGTTGGAACGCCATCCAGTAATTGAGGGAGTTACCCATTAATATGTCAGTAGTAAGTCATTCATAAGTGTCTAGTAGTCAGTGAGTCGGTGAGTTTGGTATAGTCAAGCTAACTGTAATTGATGTTACGAAAACCCTCAATCATGTATCAAACTTTCAGTGATGCTGAAGGTGGGCAATGACTTTACACGAATCAGAGACTCAGTCTGTCAGGTAACAGTTAGTGTCACTTGTTGCGTCATTTGGTCGGTCAATCTGGTTATTGGGACGTTATTCCCTCCATCGTCATTCATGTCACTATTTCAAAGTTTTTGGGCTACTTCACCCCTTGTCATTTCGTCAGGCTTTCTAGGTGCTTGGTTGACATGTCATTCAAAACGTAGCCACTTCAACCGCCATGTTACGAGGAAAGGTACGTCGTTGCTTACCGCACATTACACCTTCGATCAGGTGACTGGAACCGATTAGAGATAACCACTGTACAGTCAGGAGGTGGTCCTGGTAGTCGTGGTAGAGGGTTTGATGGCGTTCTGCTTGTCCTGGTAGTCGTGGTAGAAAGTTAGATGACGTTTTGCTTGTCCGGGAAGGTGAGATTGCGTTCATGTGGTCACGGTATAGTCGTGGCAGAGGGTTAAACGGTGTTCTGATGCTCCTGGGAATCGTAGTATAAGGTTAGATAACGTTCTCTTGGTGCTGGTAGTCGTGGTAGAGGTCGGCAGCGGCTGAGAGCTTCTCTAGAACCCATGACATTGCGTCCTCGGAGGGCATCAGGCTTCTATAGCTGCTGTATGAGTCCTTGTATCCTCCGGCCGCTTGGACCGGGAAGGCCGCATAGTAGCTCCCGGTGCCGCTGCCAGTGCCCGTGTCTCCTTCGCTCTTAACCATCTCTGCAGAAGGGAAAAGTGTTACTTCTTCATATCTGCGATTGGAAAGGTGTTTCTTCTCGATCTTTACGGAAGTGAAAAATGTTTCTCCTCCATCTCTGCGGACAGGGAAGGTGATACTGCTCCCTCTCTGCGGACAGGGAAAGTGATACTGCTCCCTCTCTGCTGGCAGGGGAGGTGATACTGCTCTCTCTCTGCGGACAGGGAAGGTGATACTGCTCCCTCTGTGCGGACAAGAAGGTGATACTGCTCCCTCTCTGCGGACAGGGGAGACGATACTGCTCTCTCTGTGCGGACAGGGAAGGTGACACTGCTCCGTCTCTGCGGACAGGGAAGGTGATACTGCTCCCTCTCTGCGGACAAGGAAGGTGATACTGCTCCCTGCCTGCGGACGGGAAAGTGATACTGCTCCCTCTCTGCGGACAGGGGAGGTGATACTGCTCTCTCTCTGTGGACAGGGAAGGGGATACTGCTCCCTGTCTGCGGACGGGAAAGTGATACTGCTCCCTCTCTGCGGACAGGGGAGGTGATGATGCTCTCTCTCTGCGGACAGGGAAGGGGATACTACTCCCTGTCTGCGGACGGGAAAGTGATACCTATAGAATTCTGTGGGAAAGAAAAGTGCACTTCTCCATCGTGTGCAGAACGGAAATGTGTTTCTTCTTTTTCTCTGCGGAGAGGAAAATTCTTGGTTTGGTGTTGAGTGAAAAGGGACGATTGCAATCACAGTTGAATTGAAAATGCTTTGCAAAGTGAACGCAGAAGGGAGAGAGAAAATATACATAAGTCGGGTACAATATTGCCGACGTTGGGGAACAGATGTTCGAGGAAATGTTAGAGATGAGACTAGCATATACGATTCCCTCAAGCGAAAAATCTCTTTAAAATAAGTTGTTGATTGAAATGAGGAGCAGTGAATTGATTAACTGGCCGGGGTACATGTAGGAAGGAAGCTGATAGCTAGTCAGGGCATCGCGGTGACGGACAAAATATTTTAGAAACTTCTGAGCTTTTCATCGAACAGCACCGAGCGCGAACTCTTCCAACGAAAGAGTACGACGAGTATTTCGAACAGTGTCAAGTTACTCTAATCGTCTTTACTCTTACGATACATCTAATCATTTTTACTCTAATCGTTTTTACTCCGACGATACCTATGTTTTCTGTGTTGCTACCGATCACAATTGTCTTTGCCAATTACCATAAGTGTTAACGAGCGTTTTGTCTATTTCTATGTTTTAAATGTTCCAGTCGTTTAGTATAATTAAAATACGAACTCAGTCTTTTCGAGGAACGATAGGCAGCCTCCAACTTTGACAAAGGTGAACTCGATTTCAATGTTATTCATTGAATTATTTCTAACAATTACCGTACCACTTTTGATGATACAATCATTGCCTCATAAGCTAATATTTTGCTTTGTCTGCTATAACACAGTTATATTAATCTGACTTGTCTACTCCAGCATTGTATTATTTTGGTTGTCAATCATTTAATTATTTCCTAGCGGTCATGAAGTGTGTATATTGTATATTCAGTTGTTTGGTATGTATTTTACGTATAATTTTGTTTTGCATAACTTATGTTGCCTATTCACCCCTTCATCATTCATACAATAGTTTAGACCCATTTTTACAATATGTTAGCTATTTTTGATTTCCCAACCCTATGTTGTATTCATATTTTTCGAATAATTCATGTCGTCCATCCACACCTTTGTCATCGTACAATAAATAAGATTTTTCATTACAATATGTTAGCACATTTTGATGTCCCATTCCCCTGTTCTCGGGACTGTAACCACGTGCATGTGTGATTTCTCACCCGATGTACTTGTTATTTTCCACACTCATGTATTTTGTTATTTATCCACCCCATGTATTTCTTATTTTTCAACCCCGCGTGCTACTGGTTTTCCCAACTTTATGTAGTCGTGATAATTTAGTCGAAATAGACATTTTTTGTTTGTGCACTGATGATACTGTTGTAAACAATATTTCGCTCCATGTAATCCAAACCGGCGGCCCCTAGAGATGAGCTGCGACGAATTCAACAACTCTTCTTTTCGTTAATTCAAATAGCGTAGTTGAGAATTAAGTTTCGTGTCTTATGTTCAAGAATTTATTTTGAAATTTGAAAACCCATTGCCAGACGTTGGAAATAAATGATTTAATGATAATAATAATAGCATTAATAACTGTGGTGGTGGAGGCGCTCAATGGAAGTTGTATTTCATCACGGAAATATGTCTTTTGCAAGATGCATCAGGGGGGAACCTCGTGACGAGGATCCAAATGACTCGAAGAAATCCGCCTAGCAGGAAGCAGCACCTGAAATCGGACGATTAAGGAGCAGAAAATGGCCCAGAGCAGAGAACTCCGAACATGTAAAGTAGGCCAAACACCAACAAAGATAGTAGACAGCTCAGGAACATCACACAAGAAGAGCCTGATAACAAAGCAATCTCCAAGCACGCCTCGTACTACCGATCTACGCAGATGTAGACTTAGCTACCATTGTGAGTTGACTCACAAAAGTCAGTTTATAGCATCAAAACGTGATCTCTTTTCGAGTATTTCATTCATTCAAACTATCGTAACTGAGAATCGAGGAACAACAGCTCGAGGACATGATGCAATCCTCATTGGTCTTGCAAGCATCAAGTTACATTCCACACGCCCAGCACCTCTCATCAATTCTCAAGAGATATCTCCTGAGTGACACCAGGACACGCTGGCAAAATAAATGTGAAAAAACGTCTATTGATCGATTTTTGGCAGTCGCTGAACCGTTTTTCGGAAGGAACACGCTACTCAATGTATATTTCCCTCATTCTTTGATTTTTAGCAACGCCGTGCAACCTTTCACCGTTTCACTTACAATAACGTTGGAGCTATTATTTTTATCAGTAAAATTACGTTTGTTTTGTAGCTTAGAATATTCCAGTTTATTTGATCAAAGATTGAATGAATCTGATCCAGTTTATTTGCTCCAAGATTCTTGACCAGAAGCATGTAAATGAAATGTTCAAATGTTTATGTATTTTACAGCAGGACTTCAACGTGTGTGAAGTCAAGCAAACTTCATAAAGTAAATGTTAGGTTCTAATGTTTGTAAATATAGGTGAAGAAATAGAGTAGTACCGATGAAATAGGCATGCAGCATTACTGGCATCTTCATAACACGCCTCAAAGTAAATTGCACCGTACATAGCAAAGTTTGAATGATTTGTAACATAATCGAAGAGTTGTGCTTCGACAATGTGTTGAATAATCGACAGAAAATGCTATTGAATTCATAGTTTACTGCCTCTTTGCCAGACGTGTCGGTTGGCAGTCTGGAGGAGGAGAGATCAAGACCAGTTAGACTGAGAGTGTTTTACTTGCAGTGAGACAACATCGACGTCAATAGTGCCAGATTTACCTGTTCTTTTCATATGAACACAGAAAGGGATTTCAATGGGAAAATGTTCTGAAATGAAAACCGTTATTCCCCGTACAAAAATTGTTCTCTACCGGCGTCCAAGGTCGAAGGTAAAACAACGATTTTGAACCAAATTTTGTACTCGATGGAGAGGGCTTAAAACTTTTCTTATCACGATAGAATCTTCCGAAAACCCCAATTTATTATCTGTACCAGTGGGCTTATTAGAGAGCATATTAGCAGGACAGAGTATAAACGAAAGTGAATCACGAACAAAACTCTGAGGAACACCCAACACAACATCCGCTACGTTTTCTAATAAAACTCTGTGCTTGTGCTTCGACAGAAACTGTTCAATCAATGAGAGCAACGTTCGGGCAATACTGACCTAATTCAATATTCCAACTCATATATTGTTTCATGAACAAAAGTTAGAAGCATGTAACAAGTTGGCGCACTGTTAGTCTGTATGGTAGGAGTTAGTTGATGGTTGGCAACCCGCAGTGAACGCGCACTCTGGTGCTGCTGAAGCCAGAAACTGGAGATTGCGTGTGTGCTCTCTTTGTTTGTAGCTGCCGTCTATCTAATAAGCTAAGTATATGTACTGTAAGTCATGTCCTAGGAGTAATGAAGTATTAAAGTTGATACTTCCTCTAGTTCTGATAATGAAGTATTAAAGTTGATACTTCCTCTAGTTCTGATTAAAGTTGATACTTCCTCTAGTTCTGATAATGAAGTATTAAAGTTGATACTTCCTCTAGTTCTGATTATAGTTGATACTTCCTCTAGTTCTGATAATGAAGTATTAAAGTTGATACTTCCTCTAGTTCATGGTGTGTGAGTTTGTGCGCCTAATGTTTGCCTGTGTCAGCAGTGGGGACAAAGATTACGCCCTACAGATTTGCAGCCTGCCCAGCTGTCGAAGATGAGGTACAAGCCACTGTGATAAAGACGATGGTGGTCGTAGGTTGTGCCTGTGTTCATGTCTAGCATTTCTTGAACATACAAGACTCCCCATAGGTATATAAAAATCCTGATCAATGGAAGTCGATGAGAACATTAACCGTAATTTAATGAAATGTATCATTGCAGGGAATTATGTATAGTTGTCGGAGTAAGCTGACGTATCTATCCAAGAGCACAATAAAATGGTGCACGGTAAAATGGCACCAAGCTGTAAGAAGGAAGGTCGAGCGCGCGAAAGTATCTGCTTATAGATAATGTAATCGCATGATTGTTTTGTATGAATTTCAGACCAAAATGATGTATACGACTAAAAAAATAAAAAAATGTCATAGATTAATAACTTTATCAAACGCCGCGCGAAAAAAGATATTTGCCTTACTCAATGAGATCAATAATGATTTCATTTATCTGTGAAGCCTGTTTGAACATCTCCACACACACAAGTAAGACAGACCAGCCCAATTCTCTGTTTAGATGCCAAGGTTGAGCCACAACCACCATCTACAGACCTAGTCTAACATTAGTGATGCTAAGAAAGTTGTCCAAAATCAAACATAGCTAATAGAAAAATAGAAAATTGATTCTTCCAATCTTTGAATTATCTGCAGTTATTTTTCTCTTCCATATTAGATTAATTTAGCCAACTTTGTCACAAAACGAAAGCTTGGTTCAGGCATAGATCTTGGTGGCCTCGGAGGAAATTTCAGAGCACTTACTGAGGAGATAGGCCATCTCAGGCTTAGAAGTTTGACGACCTGTAATATAGATCATGTTGGCCTCAAAGCACTTACTGAGGAGATAGGCCATCTCAGGCTTAGAAGTTTGACGTCCTGTAATATAGATCATGTTGGCCTCAAAGCACTTACTGAGGAGATAGGCCATCTAAGGCTTAGAAGTTTGACGTCCTGTAATATAGATCATGTTGGCCTCAAAGCACTTACTGAGGAGATAGGCCATCTAAGGCTTAGAAGTTTGACGTCCTGTAATATAGATCATGTTGGCCTCAAAGCACTTACTGAGGAGATAGGCCATCTAAGGCTTAGAAGTTTGACGTCCTGTAATATAGATCATGTTGGCCTCAAAGCACTTACTGAGGAGATAGGCCATCTAAGGCTTAGAAGTTTGACGTCCTGTAATATAGATCATGTTGGCCTCAAAGCACTTACTGAGGAGATAGGCCATCTAAGGCTTAGAAGTTTGACGTCCTGTAATATAGATCATGTTGGCCTCAAAGCACTTACTGAGGAGATAGGCCATCTAAGGCTTAGAAGTTTGACGTCCTGTAATATAGATCATGTTGGCCTCAAAGCACTTACTGAGGAGATAGGCCATCTAAGGCTTAGAAGTTTGACGTCCTGTAATATAGATCATGTTGGCCTCAAAGCACTTACTGAGGAGATAGGCCATCTAAGGCTTAGAAGTTTGACGTCCTGTAATAGAGATCCTGTTGGCCTCTGATGAGATCTCAAAGCACTTACTGAGAAGGTAGGCCACAATCGCCAGCGTGATGATCTGGAGCACAAGGATGGGGATGGCCAAGCCAATCAGAGTCAGAAGTTTGACGTCCTGTAATTTATTGTGTAAATTGCCGAAGATGTCCGGTAGCTCGATGTGGTCGAAATCGGGGGCAAGGACCGGCGGCGGGTGAGCGGAGATGCCGCAAGTCCCGCACGACCGACCTTCTGCATCTACACCCTCGGCATCTGAGCTTTCGTCGTCCCGGTCACCAGAGCGAAGGTCATCAACCTGAAACAGAGATGTCGATTCTAAACGTAATTTCTAAACGAATTAAAAACAGCTCAGTAATACAACTATTTAATGTGAGTTGTTTGATATTTCATCGGTTCAAAACTGCGAATAACACCTTACTTTGTGTCACTCTGCCAATGACAGCTTCCTTTGTGTTACTCTGCCAATGATACATTACTCTGTGTCTCTCCTACATTTTTATGTGTTGACAGGTATGCGGGTTCACACGTAGAGAGATTTAAAATTCAAGTTGGAAATGAAGAGCTTAGTGCGCAATTCGAAGACAACATATAAATCCTTGTTATTTAGTTGTGTTTTGATTGATAAGTGAATTTATTTAAACACAAAAGAAATTTTGTCACGGAAATGCTGGATGTAGAGACAATAATTTTCATTTTAGTCAACAAACAAATTAAGAAACTAATGTGTGAAATCATTTGTCAAACGAAATTAAATTATATATATTTGAATTCGTTGAAACTTCTAAATTACGAAAATTGTACAGCAGTTATCTTTTGCAATGCAATTCCAAACAACCAATCATTATTCTGACGAGAGTTCCTGCCGTGTACCTGTTCGTGCGGCTCTCCGACAGGTGACGTCACTTGTTCAGCTGGTGCTGGGGTACAGAGCGCCATCTGCCAGTGGATGGCCAGTACCACCACAACGCCCACAACACATCTCTTCGGCTCAACCATCTGCGAAGCAGAAGCGAGAAACAATGATCACAGACAAGGTGTCAGGCAAATGCAGTACAAATAAATCTTTAACACCATACATGAATGCAAGTCAGTTCTTAGTGGAGCGTTCATTACTGTACGCGTCTAATGGATAAATTTATTACTTCTCCGCGAAGCCACTGGTCGATTGTCTGGCAAAAAGGCTGCTGACATCGGTGAAAGGCAGAGGCTTATCAGAAGAATACATGCCTTCGTTGGTGTTGTTCAGTGGATTGTTTGCATGCACTGGGCACACAAATAAACAGTTATTGTATATATGTTCAGAGTGTTTATAATGTTTTCAACAATTTAAACGCAGTATAAAATCGACTTCATATGATATTTATATATTTGAAAGTAGCTCCGAAAATATGTCAGGTTAAAATGAGAGACACTCGTTGGAGCAGATAGCAGGAGCACCAGCCTCTTGATAATTGAATTCCTCCGACATGACAACTGGTCACATTTTCATCTTAAAATACTGAAATCCTTCTTGGCATTACCTTCAAATCAAATTTTCGCTAGCACTCTGCGTCCACGATTGCTGCCCATACCATTACATTTTACCCGCATTGTTTCGTCGGGTCGTCGTACAGTAATGAATTTTCACTGAACAAGTATCTTAGTGTTGACGGTTAGAATGTGGGTATTAGTGAAATCATTTCTCGTCAGTAAAATTTTCTTCTGAGGGTTGATGTTGCTGACCAAAAACCAACGACAGAATTCCAGGATTTGTCTCTAGTACAGTTTTGTGAGCTCTTGAGGTCGATGGTACTTGGAAGGTTTCAGATGCAGATAAATTTTATTTATTATGTAGGCAGTACTAATTGATATTTTGAGGTTCCTTGCGACACTACCGCAGTACCCAGTATATACATGTACAAACAATAAAT
>SDVV010037877.1:0-10791 GCA_016164225.1 Gammarus roeselii
TATTAATATGTACCGCTCCGGCGGGGGCGCCTGATATGACTTGCATTGAGGCTCCGATAGAAATGAGGCCCAAACCAAATCCGTTTACGAAGTGGAAGCTGCCGCTGTGTGTGGTCTGAGTCCGTTCAAGCGGCCGAATTCTGCTGGATCTTGGGTCACGCGAGGATAAACGTGCAGACGCCCTCGTTAAACTGAAATCCAACCTTCAAGAACAATTTATCACCTTACACTTCCGACATTGGTTCTCTATATTCAACTCCCTTATAACGTCCGATTGAACGAAATGTAGCAAAAAAATGACAAAATGTTTTTAGTCAAGCCCACTGTTGAAGAATGTGAAACAAAGTTTTCCAACAGGAGAGCAAATATTCATCAAGCGTATGTGATCAGCGAGACACATGCCAACTCACTAACACTTAATGGACTTAGTTATGGGACCGTTCAAGCCACCATGTGGCAGCCGGCGTGAGACACACTGATGAAGTGCGACGCACTCGGGCAGCTCGAACAGTTTCTTGAATCCCATTCTCACTCCTGAAAGCCTTCTTCATGACGATACCTGCCGGAACAAGCTAGTCCTCCTTTCACTCCTGAAAGCCTGCTTTCTGACGTCACCTGTTGGATCAAGCTCATCGCTTTGGATCAAAATCCCTGCCTATACGTAGCAGTGTGAAAATTGAGCAACGGTTGCAGGCCAGGTAGTTTTTCCACCCCATAATGTAGTTTGGTATATTAATAAAAGAGCACAGAAACGAGGATCTAATTATAATAATAATAAAAGCTTTTATAAAAATCATCCAGGGCATAGAAGTACAATTGATACACAACTTAATCAAATACAAATACGAGTAATCCGCTAGGGCAAGGCAGACGAGTCAAATCGGGATGCTCATAAGAAATAATCATTTTATATTAAACGGACGCACATATTATCTTCCTTCCAGAGTGTAGAGTATTTCTCTCCAACGTCCTAACACTGACAACCCAGTGAGTGCATTGCTGGTGCAGATTGCTTAACTTGTATGCAGCCAGAGAGGAAGATTGCGGACACCGTAATCAATCTGTGAGAGGCACGTTTATACACTTCTACATGAATACTATCATTACTAACTGCCGTTTTATTTTTTAATCCTCTTACAATGGCCCTAACCTCGGCAACGCTGATCGTTTCGTTTACAACCGGAATATATAGCTTCTTGAACTCTATTTTTATTTGTGGCAACAGTTTGCAATATCCCGAAACTGCTCCCTCCAGACTCTCGCAATGTTATCCATGTCCGTAACTCCTGCAACAGTGAGAGGAAGGGGTTATTTCCTAAGGTTAAGTGCATGAATTTCTATCCCAAACTCCTTGCATTTTCCTCACGTAACTTTGAGAGAAGTGCCTGTGTTCGTAATTGTTGCTCATTTTCTCTTAGAAACGCGAGTTCCCTACGAAAACGGGATTTGGCTATTCTCATTGCCACTGCAAGGTGACCTCCTCGAGGCTTTCCAGCAACGTTCCGCTGGAACACAACGTCTCTTACAGCCTAATTCAAATCCTTTGCCCGCTCATTTTCATCGGGGACATTGGATTTACTCGGCTTCCTTACTCCAAAAACTCGTCGACCAAGGCGAAAATGAGCAAATATCTTCTACCAACGAGGAAGGTATGTTAATCTGCCATGGATGCAACCACGTCTCCAGCAGGGCTACCAAATTTGCTTGTTTGCATACGTTAGCTTCATACCCTGCACAATTACTGACCTATCCGAAACCATTGAGAGAGCGAAACTACGTGGTTCCAATATTACTGTGCTGTGGCTCCATCACGAGGTTTCTAACTGCAGCACCGCATTCTTGTGCCCTTCACGAGCTTTCCTCGCGCTAGCCTTAGTCCCTTTGGTTCGCGCTCTGACGTTTTTTTCGCTGTCGGCATCAGGCTGATCGTAGTCCTTCGACAGCTGGGCATTCCTCTCGATAAATTGCAGACGGGTCCCTGCCTCCCAAATGTCTTCACCAAACAGCGTCGATTCTAAATGCTTAGCATCCCCATACATGTACCGAGACGCTTCTTGCATTTGAACAGCATTTCTCCCAAGTGCTATCTGATGCTTTCAACATCCGTTTCAGGGGAAACTTGATTCAAGGGCACGGCAGCGATACAAATAGTTTCGCAATGCCCCTGGGCGCAGTGCTCTTATGGACTGTGCGACCATTTCCAATTTTCAAATTGGGATGCATCCTCGCCGTTTTCTTATTCTTTCTCAGAGCTGAAACAGTGACTAATTCTTGTTGATTGCTAGGAAACTGGTCATCTATTTCACCTCCAATCGAGACTATACTTAGTCTACAGGTATTCATCTGCAGTGTCTCGCTGAACTTTGGTTTGCTCTGGAGTCAGGAGGAATAGGAGGGCCAAATCTTGGTGTTGATGGTGCTGTCCTGTTGATGCTGGAAGTAGTAAGGATGCTCGTGGTGGTTGTAGAGGCAGAGTTTTGCCGTTGCTGGCTGAGAGAGGCAAAGTGTTGTCGACTAATCGCATACTGTGTGCAGCTGCCAGTTTGTCCTTTTTGTGAAGAGTATTGATACCTACAAGGAGACTTGTTGCTCTATTTACTATGACTTCAGCTGCAGCAATAAAAAAAATTTCATTCAACATCTTCCTACCATCGTTGCATATACAGGAGCGAAAGAAAATTCGTTTATGGTTAGTCTTAAACGGATAAAATAAACTGGACTTTTCCTTCGTAGAGTTCAACTTTATATGGAAATTTCTTACGGTATTATATCTGGACCGCCTATTTTATGGATAATATCAATTACATTTCCAGTGAGTTCAAATGTCTAGTGGAAAATGAGAATTGAAGATTTATCTTAATCTTTAAACACACCACTTTTTTTCTACTGTGCTGTAGCGAAAGAAAATTCTTTATAGTTAGTCTATAACCGAACAAACTAGGCGTTTCCCGCGTGGAATTTAACTTGATATGAAAGTTTCTCACGGTATTATATCTGAATAATCCTATTAAATATCTAAGGAGTTCAAGTATTTAGCGAAAATTGATCTTTGAAGATTTCACTTCATTTAATCATAAATGAATTATCTTTCGCTACTGTACATCTTTCCGGTGCTCTGACAGATGTCAGCACTTCGTCCAATTTCTCCATCATTGCTTCAATCGCTGCACCATGCGAAGCTAGTGTCGCTATGACTTCACGGATCTGTGAGACGATGCGAGCCCCATCAAAAATTTCGTAAACTAACAGGTGTTATTCTGTCAATATACACAGCGGGATATTTGATCATCTTCATCCATCAATTGGAGAATATTTTTTAGCATATTCATGATGCCCTGGGTCTTTCCGCGTCTGGAACCCATGTTCTTGCCAATAATGACTCTTTGTGATTTTAACATAGAAGCTCAAAGCTTCCGCCGCCTCCTCTTCATCTGAGTATGCTCCCGTTGTGGGTATTATAAAGTCTGCCTTTGGATTGATTGAATGATTGATTGATTTGGGCCTCATTTCCACCAGAGCGTCTGCCTTTGGAGATACATTTCGTTTGGATATAAGAGAAACACGGAAGATCGTCTCAAACATTTTACCCCTCCTGCACCACCATTGCTACTCACGTAGCTGCTAGGAGTCATCCGCTTCAGTGTCACACTTTAATCACAACACACGATGTTGGCGGACAATGGCGGGTGGCTGTTTGTACACATTTAAATCAGTACGTTAATGATTTGAGCATAGAAGTTGACTTTTCGTAAGCACTCGGTTGTTGCACAGCTGTTTCTCTCCACATAGTCACTCACGTCAGCACAGCCCAGTAAAGGGTACGTCAAGATCTTGGAGCACAACAAGACGCCCTCACTCCATCAGCAAGCTGCATACACATCCTTCATTTTTGTTCAAGTATTGTTCTTGTATGCACCAGCGTGCATATATATCACAATTCAAAATTTTAATTTATAGTTTAAAAAAATGACACACCCCTGATCTTTGCGCTGTACACTAAGAGGTCTAAGAAATGCAATCGGTCAAACCCTCGGCTGAAGAATGGACGACGAAATGTTTACCCGAAGATCAAATACCCATCAACCGCACATACACCTGACAATTATGGATAATTACATTCATCTAATGGACACAGACATGGGAGCGGTTGCGCCACCATGCCCATTGTGTCATCAAGTAGCTATTTTCTGCTCTGTGATTTGAGCTTGTAGAGGGATTGAACGGTGTTCTCATAGCTGTTACGGGAATTAAGTCGCTTCCCTTGGTGTGGAGCTATCAGCATGAAACACCTACTGGTGGAGTGCAACGCACTTCAGGCAGCTCGACTATTTCTCGTAAATTCTCATTTGATGCTATAAATCTTTCTCACTAACCAAGCTGACAGGAAATAACTTATTGCTTTCGGAAAACACACCGGCCTATACGAAATTAAATAAATACAAGATATCTGTGCAAACGTAATCATTTTTCCGCCCTCATTATATACTTTTGTACATTATTCGTACGTGCCCTACTGGGGAGCCAGATATGACTTGCGTCTTGGCTCCGGTGGAGGTAGGCCCCTAATCAGTCAATGTACAGAAGCGGAAGAAAATTCGTTTATGGTTCGTCTACAGCCGAAAAAAACAAATTCGACTTTTCTCACGTGGAATTTACCCTCATATGGAAAATTCTGATTGTGTTATATCTGGACAAAGCTTCTTAATGATGAATGTCAATTAAATTTAAGATGAATTCAAATATCGTGCGGAAAAGGAACATTTGAGATTTATCTTAATCTTTAATCATAAAATAATTTTCTTGCGCTACTGTGCACTTATCAAGGAGCACAGAAACTGAAATTTATTCGGACACCTATAAATACATGTTCCTAATTGAAGCTGAATAAATTATCATTCCCGCACGCAATAACGTGCATACATATCATTATTAAACAATCTAACTAATTTTTAAAAGTTATTGATTTCGCACTCACCAGAGTGCGTACCTGGCAGAATTCATGAAATGTGAGCACTACCCGGGAGTCACAGGATTACGTCAGAGCTCCGGAGAAGATGAGACCGCTAATCTAATCATTTTAGCTTGCGTTCATTCGAGAGCAGACTCTTTGGTGTAATTGTTTCAAGACAACATGGTCGAGCAGCCTCACCGATTGTTGACTGTAGCATCGGAGCGGTTAGATACTTACTAAACCCAGATGACGTTTGGTAACCTTCTACTGACAACATTCTTAGGCAGATACAGTTGGGGTAGATGGGTGATTATTCCTTTCATAGATCATTAACACTTTATTTTAGTATTTCTTATTTCGTGGGCACTATTATTTATCTCTGCCCTTTTTCATGGTGATCAATTTGGAATTAGTTATGTAATTATGTATCGTTAGACGCCCGCAATGGCCCTGGGTGAATTCGTGCGACGACTTCGTGTTGGGGGCCCTGGTGGAGTGCGAGGGCACCTACTACTACTCTACTCTGAATCTACGTTAAACCTACTCGGTATCTATGTTAAACCTACTCGGTATCTACATTAAATCTACTCGGTATCTACGTTAAACCTACTCGATAACTACGTTAAACCTACTCGGAATCTACGTTAAACCTACTCGGAACCTGCGTTAAACCTAATCGGAACCTGCGTTAAACTTCAATGGTATCTATGTTAAACCTACTCTGTATCTACGGTAAACCCACTCTGTATCTACGTTAAACCTACTTGGTATCTATGTTGAACCTACTCGGTGTCTATGCGTTGATCCTACTCGGTATCTGCGTTAAACTGACTCTGTATCTACGTTAAACCTACTCTGTATCAATGTTAAACTTACTCTGTATCTATGTTGAATCTACTCTGTATCTGTGGTAAACTTACTCGGAACTTACGTTAAAACTACTCGGAATCTACGTTAAACATACTTGGAATCTGCGTTGAACCTACTCGTAATCTACGCTGCACCTACTTTGCCACTCTTCAATTGCCCTACGGGAAGTCTACATTAACTTCGCGTTGGGACTCCGGTGGAAAACTGAAGCAACTACTACTACTACTACTACTACTACTACTTCTACTACTAATTAGGCAGATACACTAGCAAATTAGTCAATTATTCATTTTATCACGGAAATATTCGTAGTCTTATACTGAGAAAATTCAATAAAAAATATTATGAAACACGATTTATAATTTTAAATGCTGCACAACTTATTTCTACGTTAAAATTATGTGTTTTGATTGTCAATCCATTATATACAGATAGGTAAGTTGACGCCAGACTGGATATGTTCACCGTGACTTATTCAGACGGTATTTAATCCCGAGGAATCACAGTTAATGTTTTTTTATTATTCGCATTACAAAAACTTTTCTGGTGATTTATCTTGAGAAAATGACGATGTATTACTCTTCTCTCAACTCTAGATCTTGCATAACGTTGTGCGTTGTGCCTGGTGACCGGCAGCACGGCCGTCGTCCCAGTCGTCCTCTGACCTCCTTATCTGGTTATCGACTGTGCCTGGTGACCGCCAGCACGGCCGTCGTCCCAGTCGTCCTCTGACCGCCTCATTTGGCGAGGATGATGACCGGCTCTGGCTTGTTCATCTGGCAGGCGTTGACGGCGGCAATGTCGGGCTGGTCCTGGTCCTCGCAGAGAGGAGTGTCGCCACTGCCGCGCCATACCGGCCGCCTGCGCCACCTCCCAAACAAATACATTTATCTTGTTCGATTTACTCAGAAGTGAATGGTTTTTATTTATAAAAAATAAACTATTGCTACACCCACCACACTACTATCACCAGGGTCCATAAAAACATAGTCAAAACATGGAGTCGATGTCTTTGTATAACCAGGATACATATCTCTATCTATGATTTATTACTAGATCCTACCGCCCACGAGGAAGTCTGCATGTGTCAGGCGGGCTCCATCCATCAAGAAGCCCTGCAACTTTGGCGGCTTCTGGGTCCCGACCCCAGTTAAAGTTCTTCCAACCATCCCGTTTTATACCCTCGCAATTGGGATGACGTTGGTGGCTAGTGCACGAGATAAGGTAGTGAAAACACTACATCCTTCTTTTACCGAACAACTTCACACTCAGTCCTTCGAGCGCCCTACGGGATAGCCTACAAAGGCTAGCTGCAAAACTTCGGCTGCAAAGTCCTTCGAACATTTCATTTAATTTGCCCACTTTTGCTCGACTTCAACCCATCACACACCTTACCCAACTCGGACACCAGCCTGCCCTGCTAGTGTGTGATATTCCCAAAAGTATTTGGTGAAAATAGGCCATCTCGAGAAACCTTCCCAATGTGCTGTGCATAAATAATTTTTAGAATAGAAGAGTACACGCTGAGCGTAATGCTGACGACTCACCACAAGAGCGCCGCGACTGCAGCGCCTCCTGTGGCGACGACAGCCAGTAGCGCAAGCGCTACGGTGACGGCGCCTCGATCTCCGCCGCTCCCGTCGGAGGAAAACATCTCCGCTAGCTTCGAGGGCACTATCCGCATCTAGGGATGAAAGGAAGGTAGACGGAGGGCATTATTGCATAAACAGAGCACAAGGTAAGCAGATTCCTATACTCGCCGACACAGACACACACACAGACGCAGAGACACAGACACACACAGACGCAGAGACACAGAAACACGCATACACACATACATACACGCAAATACACACACATACACGCACATACACGCATATACACACACATACACACACATACACACATACAAACACTTACACACATACACACATACACACATACATACACACACTTACACACAAATGCATACACACACATAACTATACACATACACACACACATACACACTCATACACACATACACACACATACACATACACACACCCATACACATACATACACACACATACACACACACACATACACACACACATACACACATACATACACACACATACATACACACACATACATACACACATACATACACTCATACATACACACTCTTGGATCTCTTGAATGTTGTTTGGAAGCTCAGTCCCGGGCCACGCTGGTGCGCCGCCACTGGTCAACGCTGCTTCCCACCCCCTCACCACCGGCAGGGGAGGCGCATAATCTTCACGCTCTTTATCCGCCGTCAAAGGAGCGAAAGGGGGGACAGCAGGGCAGATCAAAATTTTATAGTTTATGCCAGATCGGCATTTTCAGCCGGCCTCAACCCTGCACCGGGACGGAGCAGCGGCACCCCTTCGGGGGTAAACAAAGTTTTTCATAGACAGAACTCCATTCCGGGATTTCTGGCTCGATCCTCAAGCACGCCGCGTCCTCAAACACTCCACCTGTGCGACAATGCTATTACTTGTTGCTGGCTGGTGGTAATGAGGCAAACGTGGCTGGTCTGGAACGGACGATAGGAAGTTATCGAGCTGGGCCTTGAAGCTGCTGAGTTCCCCCTGGTGTGTTCTCAAGCTGGCAGGGAGGCAATTGAAGAGCCTCGGCCCCCGAACGAGGAGAAAGTTCTCCCTCAACGTTTTAACTCTTTGCAGGGCCCGCCCACTCATTGGGGGCACCGCACAGAACCGGCCTCTGATCTCACTAGTATATGTGGCAATGCAGTCTCATCCATCTATATTAGGTGCTAGTCCACGAACGATTTTTCACACATATATTATTATATAACGCTCTCGGCGTTTCTCCAGCGAGTACAGATTCAGCTGCTGAAGTCTCTCCCAAAAGCTTAGTGCTGCCAGCCCCGCAACCCGACTAGTGAAGGTTCTTTGGATAGCCTCCAGTTGCCTAATCCGGTTAATCCCAGACGGGCACCACAGCTGGCAACAGTATTCAAGGAGTGGAAGCACCAACGCTTTGTAGAGTGTTAGCATGGGAAAAGCATCTCTTGTTGTAAAGGTGCGGAGAATCCACCCCATACGCTGTCTTCCTCGCGCAGCAACCTCGCCAATCAGGGTATTGAATCCAGCCGTGTCACTCATAACTACTCCCAGGTCTCTGAGCTCCGACCTCGTCTGGATTGGAGCTCCCTGTGGATCACGTTATTCATACTCCAGTGCCTCGCCTGAGGTTGTGTACCGAAGCCTCTGACATTTTCGTCAGGTGGGGCTGCTCTTAGCTGTTCTTTGTCTTGTTGCTTTCCATGGCTGATTCGCCATTATTTCTATGTTATGGGCGTCTGGATCATTATATAGTTATGTCTGGATTATAATTCTATAGATTTTTCTGTGTAGATTGTTTGTATTCTCATGTAGTTAGGGTATAATTGACTCATTCGGTTGTCGGTTGGTGGGTTCTTAGCGGTTGGATTGGGATATTTTGTGTTTTTGTTCGTTTATCATATTATTTACAGGAATAGTGTGGTAGGTATGTTTTATTGCTTGATTTGCAGCCTTAGCGTGCGTTCGGCCCTGCTGGGTACCAGCCTGATGGTTTGATTTTAGCAACATTTCGTGTTTTCCATCTGTTTATTTTCATATGTATATAATATGTATTGGGATAGTATGAAATATTAGTTAGGCAGTTGACGGGTTGATGTTTGTATTTTGGGTTGATGCAGCAGCTTAGTTACGAGAATCTGTATAACCCATAACACATCATCCAGTTTTGAACCTGATACATCGGTGATACCATGTTTCCGCATGTTCCAAATGATCCGTTATCAAGCGGCTCTAGCATGTTCGGGTAGTCTAATCTCGCTTTTTTTTTATGTTAGTATCCGTCGGATGCTCTATAGCGAGAGTACCTGAAGCGTAAGTAAACGATATGTATTTATCGTAAGGTATTATATTCTGTTGTTGCTGTTGTTGTTGCTTTACTTTTCCACCGGAGTCCCAACGCGAAGTTAATGTAGACTACCCCGCAGGGCAATTGAAGAGTGGCAAAGTAGGTTCAGCGTAGATTACGAGCAGTTTCGACGCAGATTCCGAGTAGTTCCAACATAGATACAGAATAAGTTCAACAAAGACACAGAGTAGATCTAACACAGATACAAAGTAGGTCCAACGTAGATACAGAGTAGGTTCAACGCAGAGTTACAGAGTAGGTTCAACGTAGACACTGAGTAGGTTCGACGCAGATATCTAGTAGGTCTCTGCGCTAACAATTTTTTTCATTTTTTTTTCACGCAAGCATTTTGGGGTTAGAGTGGGGTGGCAGAGGTGTCTCGGATCCAAAAATTAGAGTGGGGTGGCAGAGGTGTCTCGGATCCCAAAAGAGCCCGATGAATCCCGGAAGGTCCCCCAGGTCCCCCGAGCTCCTTGGGTCCCCTCATCTCCGCTCTTCTCGGCTTGTCTCGAATCACCTCGGACAGTCTCGGCTCGTCGCGCGACCAACTCGACACGCCTCAACATGTTTGACGCACCTCGACCTGCCTCGACGCGACCCTCGCCCTCTGCGCCGGTAATCTATGGGCTGCTGTTCTACTCAAGCATTTCACATATATACATTCTTCTGTGCATGGGTTTTACAGCGTGGGGAGGGAGAGCCAAGGGTACCAGGGTTCAGAGGGGCCTCAAGCGGGTCTCAAAGTTTCCCATTGGGGTGGATGGATGATTATTCATTTTATAGATCATTAACACTTTATTTTAGTATTTTATTATTTCTTCTTGCTTGGGCTCTATTATATTTATCTGCCCTTTTTTCATAGTGATAAATTTTGCATGGGTTATTTTTATTATATGCATCGAGGTTGGTTGAGACAAGGTGACCCAGGGAGAGGAGGTCCTCGTGGGATCCGCGGGACTCGGGGACCCGGGGTTTCGGGAACCCGGGGGACTTGGGAGACCAGGTGGATTTGG
>SDVV010037878.1:0-10791 GCA_016164225.1 Gammarus roeselii
TATATATGAAGTAAAGGTTTGTTTTCCACCATGTGCCAAGTGAGTCTATATCCAAGTGGTGGTTCTACTTATATTGTGTGTGTAACACGTATTCGTGTATTAAGGGAAGGGAAAACCCTACATTTGGTATTTTGAACCGGACAGTCAGGAAAAGATGACCGCCATTGTTTGAAAAGGCATACGGCATAGTTATGACGGCGGCGGCGCCATATTTGAAAATGCCCAGTCCTCAATGTGTAATAAAGTGCCCAATAAAAAAATGTAAAATAAAGTGATTGCCCAGCAGTGTGAATGAATATAAAGCTATAGGAAATGATTGCAAATTTTATTGATGTTTTCATATAAATATTTCCTAGGAATTCAGGAAATAACTGTTGATGTTACATGATGTAAAGGTGTGTTTTCCCCAAGGGCCAAGTGAGTCTATATCCATGTGATGGTTCTACGTATGTTATGTGAGTAACACGTATTCGTGTGTCAACGGAAGGAAAACCCCTACACTTGGTCCTTCGAACCGGACGGTCAGGAAAAGATGTCCGCCAGTGTTTGAAAAGGCATAAGGCATAGTCATGACGGCGGAAGCGCCATCTTATAAAATGCCAAGTACCCAGTGTGAAATAAAGTGCCCAATGAAGAAATGTAAAATAAAGTGATGGCCCAGTGTGAATATAAAGCTAATGGCATTGATGACAAATTTTATAGACGTTTTCATATTAATATTTCCTTGGAATTCAAGAAATAACTGTTGATGTTTCATATTTACATGAATGAAGATTTAATAGCAGGATTTATGGTATGGTTAGTTTAGCTTTGGTTAAATCTAATTACTGTCGTGCCTCTTTCAATAATGTCCTGTGGTTGGGAAGTAAATAATATTATAAAATAGCATGGTTATGCAAAGTTCAGGGCAAATGGTAAGAGCCTCATGGACTGGCACACGTTATCCTCTGTGTTAAGCATATAGTGTTATCCTTTGTTAAACATATATTGAATTTAGCATTGGCCATCATTGGGAATTGTCTTGTCAATGGATTGACAGATTTCGGTTTCAAAATCAGTAAAGGGCAGAAGGCGGACAGAGCCATCAAACAAGGTTAAATAATTGGTGCCGTGGAGAAAATTTGTTTGCATAGATTTGTTTCTTGATTTTGAGGAGTAGTGTAATTCTCATGAATAAGTATTGTGAAATATATTCAAATGAAAAATTTCAATTGGCAGATGACAGTAAAAAGGGGTTGATGTTTGATAATTTAGTTTTCAAGGTTAGCCTTTGTTGACAAAGTTGAGTGCAACCCTGGTTATCGTCGGAGATTACCTTGTCAAATGTATTGACAGTTTTTGCAGTTATCAAAGATGGCTACTGGGAAAAGCCGTAAGTACTGTTGAACCTGATAGCAAATGGTGTTCAGTAAAAATTCATTTGTTTATTGTTTCTGTGCTTTGGGGGAGCAGTGTGCCTCTCTTGTGATAAGCTACAGAAACATTCTTGAAAGGTGGGATTTTAATCAACAAAGAGTTAATAAGGTAGACCTATTTTGTGTCTATATGCTATCAGGGTTGTGCTTCTCATGAAGATAATTCTTGAAGGGCAGAATTTCAATCGACTTAGGTTTAACTAGGGTAGACATATGTCGTGTCTGCATGCAATCAAGGTTATGGTCAATGGTGGCGTGAAAATTTGGCGTTTCTTGATTTGTTTCCGTGCCTAGTGAAGTAGGGTGCTTCTCTTGAAAAAGGTTTCGGGAACATTTCTTTGAAGAGTTGGAATTTTCAATCGACAAGTGTTCAAGTAAACTTTGTTGTCTACTTCGTTAGTGAACGGATAGGGTTAAACATTTATTCTCAAAAGGATAAATTATCAAAGGTTTCAAGATGCCGCCATCCTTGGATAGTCTCACTCGTAGTATGGAGGCATATTAGGGCTTGATCACCTCACTAGTCACAAAGTTGAAACTGTGTTGTGATGGAGACCATTTCAGTGCTCCAGAGAATTTCGATGCTCCTGCTACGAATGTGAGGCTAGCTGAAGGGTACACCCAGAAAGTGGTGGATTTGCAAGAGCAGATCCAAGAGTTGCAGGTAAGTGATGGAACAGTCGGCGAAGTCGCAATCATGCATTATGGCAACGGGACATGGTGAGTAGTTACATGAGATTCATCTGCTCGTTACAAAGTGTAACCGCTTGATGGATGAGACACGAGTTGGTCCAATTAGCAATGCTACTCCATCTGTTAGTGAAACAAGGCGGGCTGCAAGATTGAAGTTACCAACTCTAGAGATAATGGAGTTCTCCGGGGAAATACTCTCCATCAATAGCTTTTTGGCAGTATTGATCAGAGTCCAGATTAGGAACCCTCTGAGAAATAACATTATCTAAGTAGTAATTTGAAGGGCCCTGCCCAAAGTGTGTTGATGGATTTCCCACCCACAAATGAAGCATACCCTCAAGCAGTGGCACTGCTCTAGAAACAGTTCGGAGAGGAGTCGCGCTTAAAAATAGCTCATCTCTATGCCTTGGATGACATTCAAGTAAGTTCGATATCTTTAGCGTCCTTGCAAGTGTTTAGAGAAAAGATGGAATCTGAACTGTGCCACTTGGTGACTGCATGGATAGACGGAAGCAAGTGTACAAAGTGCATCTTTATCTTAGTCAACCTGCCCAAGAGGAAACTACCTCTCATCATACTGAAAGCTTGCAACGGTTACAAACAAAATCTGAAGCCTGGAACACGAAAAATTTCCGCGTGGCACTGCGAGAAGTCATAGTTAGAATGGAAGTCTGTGACACACAAGGTAAATCGCAAAATCCTGGGAAACAGAGGCCAACTGCTGGCACTCAAATGTCAACACAGAATGGAAGTCACTCCAGAGTAAGTCAGGGAGAAAACTTCAAACCCCAGACCACTTTTGGGTCATTTCAGGTAGGAACATCTGGGTGTGGTCTATGTTCAGCAGATCACACTGTGTATAGATGCACAAAATACCAGACCACTGAGGCAAGGAAAGTTGGAATGTTGCTACATGTGTTTTAAGGTGGGCTCCAGAGCAACGGATTGCTCTGAAAAGGACCCGTTCTGTAAGATATGTAAGAAGACTAGTCACCATGGTGCTTTATGTAACAAAAGAGGTAAGTATCCACAATCAGATGATGACAAGTCTTCAGGTAATCACAAATGTAAGGTTGCTGTGGCTGCAGTAAATGCTCCTGCTTGTGTAGCTACTGTAAATGCACTGGCAGCAGGATGTGGGAAGGTTACAGCCCTACCCACAACAATGGTAAGTTTGAGAACCAAGGATGGAACAAAGCTTGTGCAAGCTTTGTTTGATCAGGGTGCGCAGAGATCCTTCATCGAAAGAGGAATACTTGGCAATGAAGACACACCATGTCGTCATACCACCCTGACCATCGATGGTTTCAATAGTAAAAGTACTGAAACTGAGTATGACATCACCACTGTCACAGTTGATGTGCCAGCACATGAGAGCATCACCATGGAGGTGATACTGGTTGATACTCGTGCTGAAAGACTCCACATGAATGGCGTTAATGAGCTTGCTGAAAGGTTGACAGCCAAAGGACGTAGCCTGGCTGATTGTTTTGAGAATATAGTCCACTACCCTGTAGACATGCTCGAGGGAGCCGACTGTTATTGTAGCTTCATCATTCATGAAGAAAAGGATGAAGGAGTTACAATAATCTCCTTAAAGCTCGTAGACATGTTGTCTGGACCCATAACAAACAGAGAGTTGACAAATCCACAGGTAAGTGTAATCACTGCACTCAAGGTTGCAGTCAACAAGGAACCTGAAAGAGATGTCGACCTGTTGTGGAAACTAGACGTCATTGGGAATCGCCAGTGGAAGTTCACCCAGATGATATGGCAGCCCTAGAGCAGTTCAACAGAACCATAAGATTCTTTGTAAATATGTATGTAGCTAGATTGCCATAGAAAGCATCTCATCCCATGCTGACAATTAATTATAGTTTGGCACCAGGGAGACTGATGAGCAATCTCAAGCGTTTGAGGTCAGAACCTGAACTCTTGAAGCACCATGACGGTGTAATGCAAGAACAGTTGCAGAGAGGTTTCATCGAAAAGGTGAGTAGCATGAAACCGAAGGATGTCTGTCATTATCTTCCACAAAATTTAGTAAAGAAGGATTCTCCGACAACACCCCTGTGTGTGGTATTCGATTGTTCAGCTAAACCATACATTGATGCCGTAAGTCTAAATGATTGTTTGTATTCTGGACCATTCATGGTTCCTGAGTTAACTCAAATGTTGATGCGATTAAGATTGGGGGTCGCTAGCCCCCTGTTCTAATATTGCAAAGGCATTCTTGATGGTAGGTTTGGATGAGCAGGACAGAGATTTCACAAGATTTTTATGACCCAGAGATCATAAGGATTCCGACAGTCACATAGACCCCTATCCCTTCGTAATGTCATCCTCTTTGAAGTAGCATGCTCTCAGTTAATCCTTAATGCTACCATTGACCACCACTTGAAAAAGTATGGTAGGCAAAAGGACATATCGGAAAATATTAAAAGAAATATCTATGTTGATAACCTCTTGATCGCTGCATCCACAACGACAGAATTAAAGGAATTCTATGGTTCATCCAAGGTAATCTTTGGTGAAGCTAAGCTCAACCTCAGGGAATGGGCAACAAATGACCCATAGCTCAAAATAATGACAGATAGAGAAGGTGAGTCAGATGACAGACCCACTGTTTCTGTCCTGGCACACAGATTGGACACAGTCCAGGACACCCTAACCGTAGCTCCCAAAGAGCTAGAATCAGGTAAGTCAAGTAAGAGAATCATCTTGCGTGGTTTAGCCGCATAGTTTGATCCTCTTGGGTTAATGACTCCCATCGCTATCAAAGCTAAGTTCCCAATGAAGGAAATTTGGCAGTCAAAGGTGAGTTGGGATGATGATTTTCCGGAAGCCATTGAACAAAAATGGGAGAAGATCATGAAAGATGATGGGTGACATACCCATCGAACGCAACGCCAAAATTGGTAAGTCAGTGACCCTACACACATTTGAAGATGTCTGCACATTAGCATATGGAGCCGTTGTGTACGGGGTCAGTGAAGGTAAAATCACATTGTTGATGGCAAAGGGACGGATTGCTCCTGAAGCTATGCTTTTTGTACCAGGATTGGAATTGACTGTAGCACTACTTCGAGCAAGGCTGACCAGGTATGTATGTGAGGCTCATGAAAAGGAAGTCAACATTGAAGCGATTTACTTGTGGTTAGACAGCCAAGTTGCCTTGGGTTAGATCCACTCAGCAAGCTCCCGAGAGGTTTACATGAAAACCGTAAGCTTGACGTAAAGAAAGCTCTCCCTAGTGCTAACTGCCACTATGTTCCCAATAATCAAAATCCTGCAGATTTGATAACTCGAGTAGTTAGCCCGAGGAAACGCAAATCAAGTCACCTGTAGTGGCATGGATCCAAGAACATAGTCGAACTCCAGGAGTGGGAAAACTTTCCAACTCAAGTGCAGACAGTAACACTAAATAAAGCTGAAGAGATCTCACACCCAGAGCCTTTCCTACTTGCAGTTGCAAACAAATGTTGCCCCTTCAAGAAGTTGATCAACACTCCGGGGTGGGTGAAGATATTCATTAAGTGCCCAAAGAGTAGGGTAAATGGTAACTCAAATGGGAAGGTAAATGGTAATTCAAATGGTAAGTTAAAAGTTAAGGTAAATAGTATGTCAACGGGTAAAAAACATGGTAAGTTGGTAAACAATGGTAAGAGACAACCAATGAGTCTGATTCTCAAGGAGTTGGAATTTGCCGAGATCTGGGCAGTCAAATCACTTCAACAAGAAGTTTTTACGGGTGAGATAAAATTCATTTGCAATTACAGTTTCAGGGGCTCCACTCCACTGATGAAGCAACTCAACCTAACTTTTCGAGGTGACAAATTAGTAGTGGGAAGTAGACTCACCGAAGCTGAGGTGGAGGAATCTGTAAAATATCAAGTTATATTACCTGCCAAGCATCGGATCACTAATATGATCATCGAAGAGAGGCACAAAACAAGACACAACATGATAAAAAAACACGTCATGATCAGCCTACGTCAAAGGTGGTGGATACCAAGAGCCAGACAGAGAATCAAGAGCGTAATTAGGAATTGCATGCAGTGTAGACGGGAACGTGAGACGCAATTGCGCGGACCACCTTAATCTAAAACCACCGGGTTATAGAGTAAGTCAGTCATGCCCTTTCGCGGTTACTGCTGTAGATTCTGCAAGTCTCCTTTATGTAAAGGGAGGGACTAAGTTGACATGAGGTACATTGCCCTTTATACATGTGCATCCACGCGAGTAGTTCACCTTGAAGTTGCTAGGGATCTGTCCACAGAAGCATTCCTAAGAGCCCTTCAACGCTTCTTCGCTCGTCGTTCAGTGATAACGGATCAAACTGTGTGAGTTCCGCCAAGATACTGCAATCTTGAAAGGAACCTCGCAGTGTGTAGCACCCTGAATCAAAACAAATGCAAGTGCCATTTCAACCCCAGTCGGGCCTGTAGAGGACTAGTGTCCCTACAATTGGTATTAAATAGACTGGTAAGTATTATCTTGCTCATAGTGCTCATTCAAATAGACCGAATCATGGGAGCCGGTATATCTAAAATGTAAGTTTCAGACAAAACTAGTTTAAACTATTCCGCTAGTGGCAACATCGAGTAAGCCTGCGGCAAGGCATCGACACTAAAACACTCATTCCCTACACATTTTCTTAGTGTGTGGTTTAGTGAGTCTGCCTGCCAATTCAGGGTAAGTTCTTCATCTTATATTAAGTTTCATTAACAGCTTCTTTTTGAGCATTTAGGGGGCCTATAATATGTATATAAACATGTATATAAATATGATGATAGATTATTTATGAATCACTATACATTGCCAATTTGTGGACTGGTCAGTCCAGTGTACAGCACCAGGCTGAATGTGATGTGGTCTAATTTGGCGATTATTCTAAATACTGTAATATAGGTAGACAAAACACAAATAATTTAACGCAATCTTAGATTAATAATGCTCTTTCATAGTTTTATGCTTAAAGCTAGTTCAATATATTATGGTAAATGATATACATATCGTAAGATGAATAATGTCATAAACCAGGTGGCAGCCAAGCCTGACTGTATTTTGTGTCAGCTAGAAAATAATTTCAGCAGGTATGCATTCCCTATGAACCCTGCTGAATCTTATAACTCCGCACATACTTCATAATGCAGTGTTACAATTGACAAAATTAGAATTCCATTTAAGAATTAAATTCCATAACAGCCAATTTTAGTACCACTCAACGGAGCCAGTCTCTCCATTCTTTAATTTCAATAACAATTTATTCTGACTACTTAACTAGACTTGTGGGTACCCGATTGAGCCCAAACTTCCCATTCAATTAAAGGCAAAAGTTTTTGGCCTGTGGCTTTAGTGGGTGAACTTAAAGAGGTCTTGAAAAAATAAACCTTACTCCTTGTAACAAAATGAATTATTCCACAGCCCTGTCTCCGGGGGCCCAGCCAGGCTACCCGGGGAGCACCACCAATGGGGGTTCATAGGACCGAGAGTCAAAAGAAACGGTCCCTACGAAGAACGCCACGACATGCTCTGGATTCAGCTATCGCAGTCATCCCGGCAGAAGGAGTCATTCTTGGATGCCAGGTTCAAGACCAAGCCGGGGCAGCCCAAACAAAGGTGCCCCACGATCATTGTCTTCCATTCCTGGCCTCCAAAGAAATACCACCATAACTAGCTAAATTCCCCACTGCCGATTTGTTTGTCTTGCATTGTACAACAACCATAATTTACTTATCAATTCATGGGGCAAGTTAACTGCCTTCTTATTTATGCCCTTCATATTCTCTTGTTGTCATTACTTGAAAATTTTGTGCGTAGCTGAGACTGAAAAGCCATTGTAGCCACAGCCCAATACTGAAAATATTTCTATCCACCGACTTGTGCTTTCATTATTAAATCTATACATAAGCAAAGGGTATCTTGATAAAGAAAATACCGCTTAATTGGATATAGCTATGTAGCTACCGTTATATAAACATCTAAACTAATTTATTTCGAGCAAGTCCCTTTGACCTCGAAAGACCCTTTGGTTTGGAGGTTTCTCGAGAAGATAGTGAAGATGGTCAAGATGTGTCTTCAGAAAACGTTACACAGCTATGGAGACAGAGAACGAACCGCACACCGTACTTTGTGAGATAGAAGCGCTAACATCTGGCTCAGACTTGGTTGATGACTATCGACCATTGACGCCATCCCAGTTGATGCTCGAATATCGTCTGGACAGCATACTTGTCGCAACGTCTGATCCGGAGAAGGAATTTGATCCCTCGTGTTTACTGCAAAACTACTCTCACGCCGAAAGAAAAACGTCCAAAAGATTCGGTACCATTTCCACATGAGGTTCAGAGAAGAGTACTTGACCATTCTTCGGCATAACGCCACGAAGGCCAGAGAAATCATCGCACCCAAAGTGGGTGACATAGTTCAAATCCACGACGAGGGTCCCAGGCTACTATGTAGCCTCGGTCGGGTCATCGAGCTGCACAAGGGTAGAGATGGTCATGTAAGAAGCGTGAAATTTAAAGCACGCGGTGGGACAGTCAGTCGACCGGTAGTATTGCTCTATCCATTAGAAGTACAAGCGAGTGGATACTCGGAGGCGTCTCCTGAGTGGCCAGAACCAAACCAGTCTCCCCTGCTTGATGCGGACGACGGGCAAGAGAACAAAGCTTGCCGCCCCCCCCCCTCCCCTGACAAGAGTTATTAAGAGTTATTAAGAGTAAATTCATTTGAGGCTAAATGCGAGATAATCGGTGCAAGCTGTTTGCCTAACCTGAAATTGTGAGTATTACATGCTGATAAAATTGGCCGTAAAGGAACATTGTGGACGACGAAAGGAAGTTGACGATCAGATTGGAGGACAGGGTGAACAGCGCTCTGAGGATTCTCAAGGGGAAAGGCAGCATAGTTGAAGACTTCTACAAAAATTCTTTCACCTCTGGTTCCAAACTTGGAGCGATGTACGGACTACCGTAGGTTCACAAGCAGAATGTTCCCATACGGCCAATTTTATCAGCATGTAATACTCACAATTTCAAGTTAGGCAAACAGCTTGCACCGATCATTTCGCATTTAGCTTCAAAAGAATTTACTCTTTATAACTCTTACGAATTTGGTACTTTAATCCAAGAGTTTCCTGATTCAGATTTCTCTTTCATGTGTAGTTTTGACGTAGAGTCGTTGCACACCAATATTCCTGTAAATGAAACTATAGATATTGTACTTGATGGACTTTTTGGTAAAAGACTCGAATCTAAATTTGAAGGATTTTCTCTGTCGGATTTGAAAAAACTTTTGCAATTATCTCTTCAAGATTCTTACTTCAAATTCAATAATGCTATTTATAAACAGGTAGATGGCCTTGCAATGGGATCGTCTTTGTCACCAATCATTGCAATATTTTTCTTAATCATTTTGAAGCTACTCATCTAAATTCATGCCCTCATGAAATAAAACCGATCCTCTACAGACGATACTTGGATGACACCTTCATTTTATTTCGGAATGAAACTCAAGCTCGAACCTTTTTCGAGTATTTCAATGAGAAGCATGATAGTATGAAATTCACCATGGAAGAAGAACAGAACGAGTCGCTCTCTTTTTTAGACGTTAAAGTTACCAAACAAAACAATAAATTTACTACCTCGTTTACCGAAAAGCAACATTCACTGGCTTGGGCACTAATTATTTTTCTAGTATTAACGATGTCTACAAGATCAGCAGCATCCGAACGCTAGTTCACAGAGCTTTCAAAATTTCGTCATCTTATCAATCCTTTCACGAAGAATTAGAATTTCTGAAAACCTTTTTCACTAACAATAATTTTACCATGAAATTGGTCAATAAAGTAATCCAACTTTTTGTGCACAAGCAATTTGAAACTTAACAAACTGTTATTTCTGTGCCCAAACAAAATACTTATTTAGAGTTACCGTACATAGGATGTCAGACAACAAAACTGAATAAAGAAGTGACTTCTCTTTTAGGAAAAAATTTCCCCCAAATTTTGCCATGTTTCTATTTCCGTAGCACACGTACTATACGTCAATTGTTCAAGAAGAAAGACTCTCCTGATCCGATGTTGCGTGCTTCTGTTGTTTACAAGTACGAATGCCACTGCTGCCAGCGGGGCTACATCGGAAGTACTTCACTTCAGATGTTTAGGAGCAGTGCGCAGCATCAGGGAGTTTCTTTCAGAACTGGACAACGTCTAACAAAACCAGACAAATCATCTATCAGAGATCATTGCATGCAGCAGGATCATCCGTTTAGGCTAGAATTTTTTTCAATAATTGATAGTACTTTCGATTCGCTGGATATTAAAATTTTGGAATCCATTCATATCCATCGTTCCAAGCCAACTTTAAATGAATACGCTAGGGCTACCGGTTTATATATGGTGTCATAGTGAATCTAATCGATATTTTTTAGCCTTCCATATTGTTAACCTTCATCTGTTTACATCTATAGGTCAAATTTGATTTTAATCGCAGTTTTTCAATGTCTTGTACTTCATATTTTGCTCATTAGATTCTCTTCATTATTATGTTTTATTTTATTCGCAGATTTCTCTTAACACTGAAGATGGATTTATGACAAATCCGAAACATCTGTCATTATTTTAATAAAATGTTTATTTGCACATTGGTTCTTCTTTTTATACTGTACTATATATTTA
>SDVV010037879.1:0-10791 GCA_016164225.1 Gammarus roeselii
GAGGAACAGTGTGGCTTTAGGAGTGGTAGAGGGTGTACCGATCAGATATTTGCAGTGAGACAGGTATGTGAGAAGTACCTTGCCAAAGGAAAGGATGTGTTCTGGGCCTTCATGGATCTGGAGAAGGCATACGACAGAATTGACAGGGAAGCACTGTGGAGGGTGTTGCGTTTGTATGGAGTGGGCGGACATTTGTTGGAAGCAGTGCAGAGTTTCTATGCTGACAGCCGAGCATGTGTCAGAGTGGAGAGCGAGGTGAGTGATTGGTTCACAGTGAAAGTGGGACTGAGACAAGGCTGCGTGATGTCTCCCTGGCTGTTCAACCTCTATATGGATGGAGTGGTCAGGGAGGTGAACGCGAGTGTGCAGGGTCGTGGCTTGAAACCGTGGCTTGGAACTGTTGGAAGCGAATGGGCGGAGTTGGCAGTTGAGCCAGTTGCTATTTGCTGATGATACGGCCCTGGTTGCGGATTCGGAGGAGAAGCTATGAAGGCTAGCGTCTGAGTTTGGTAGAGTGTGTGAGAGGAGGAAGCTTCGAGTGAACGTGGGTAAGAGTAAAGCAATGAGATGCGCGAGGACTGTCGATGCGAGCAAAATTAGTGTCACCCTAAATGGAGAGCTCTTGGAGGAAGTTCAGTGTTTTAAGTATCTGGGCTCCCATGTGGAGAAAACTGAAGTAGTGTAAACTGAAGTAAAGGCGCGAGTGAAGGGGGGATGTAAAGTGTCGGGAGCACTTTAGAGTGTGATGAGCTGTAGGACGTTGGGGATGGAAGCAAAGAGAGGGCTGTATGAGGGTGTTGTTGTCCCAACCGTACTCTGCGGAGCTGAGGCTTGGGGGGTGAGAGCAGAGGAGAGAAGAAGGTTGAATGTTTTCCAGATGAAGTGTTTGAGGAGCATGGCTGGAGTAACGCTGAGAGACCGGATCACCAACGACGTGGTTCGAATCGGAACAGGGATATTGAAGAAGTTGGAGAACAGAGTGGATTCGCATGTACTGAGATGGTTCGGGCTAATGGAGAGGATGGATGAAGGGAGATTGGTGAAAAGGGTGATGAATGCGGAGGCGAGTGGTCGCAGGCCTAGAGGTAGACCGAAGTTTGGATGGATGGATGGTGTGAAGTAGGCGTTGGGAAGGAGAGACATGAATGTGGAGGTGGCGAGAGAGCGTACAATGAACAGGCGTGAGTGGAGAATGGTTGTGAATTGTTGATTTTGACGCTTCTCTGATGTGCTTTCCCGCCCTTGGCATCCCGCTGTCGGGATGGTCGTGGGTGGGGGCGCCCGGCTATTATGACGCGGCGGGGGTAAACCAGTGAAAACTGTCGGGCCCTGATGCTGACAACGGATCCTCGGACTGCACTCGTGACCCAGAGTGTAAGTCGAGGGGCTACCGGCCGGACCCTTTATCACTAAAGGGCTAAGTTGTGTGAGTGTGAGCGTATGAGGGTGTGAGGTGCGCCTTGCCGTCGGCCTTTCTGGAGGATGCGGCCTAGTGTATGTATCTGTGTGTATCTGTTTTTATTTCGTTGGGTGGCCGTTCTCCCACCGTTGAATCGACCTGTCGGACAAAAATTGTTTTCTTGAAGCATAATTCAAGAAGCTCAATGGGCTTTAGGCTTATTTTGATGAACAGTTCAAATGAATGGTCGGATGATGGTTTGTCAATGGTTGTCTGGTCGTCAGTGGTGTCGTAGAATCAGAGCTTGGCTTCTGTAAGCTTCGTGACAGGAGCAATAGATCTCAGAAGCCGGTTTCGAAAATGAGTTGGTTGTTGGTGGTTTTGGTGGCATCAATATATTTCAATTGTATTCGGTGGAGGGATTTGGCAGTGGTATTAGTGGCGCGAGTCGTTCCAGAGATGTTCCGAGAGAAGTGGCGGGCGGTGGTCGAGTAAAGACATCGCGAGACGATGCTACCAGTCGCTCGGGAGCACCGCCTCGCCTACCACGATACAAGGTGAAAAGATCAAACGCGGACCCAAGAGCGACAGAACAAATAGAAAGAATTGATTACAGGTGTGAAAATGGAGTATGCTCTTCCTTCGGCGATGGCCTTCGGGCACTTGTCATCCCACAGTTTATAAGCTTCGACCACTGATCTTCATCGGGGCTGATGTTATGGCCCCACAACACTGGTCAAAATCTTCGGCTGAGGCCAGAACTCTCTGATGGAAGTGGTAGGAAACTGTGGCGACGTTTTCCTCACCACAATCATTCTACTATAGCTGCCCTACTGTACTCTCGCCTTCTATAATTATCGTACTGTGTTACTTTAAGTGTCCTACCGTTATAATTATATTGTGTGTAATTTCTTTAGTTACATCTAACCCAAATATTTCATAGGTCATTTCTCATTTATATATCATGTCTATGCTACATATATTTCATGTCCACGCGTGCTCATCGAGCAACCGCATGCTATGCATTCCGAGTTTCTCACTCACGCTACTCTTGTGTAACATGCCATAGCACATGTGCTTGTAAGCGGTCATAAAATATAGTTGTTAGGCCCATCGTTTATCTCACCATATCCCGTCGGGATCCTCCTTGTCACAGTGTAATTGCCAATTAGCTATATACGATAATCATCTACAGTGTCCATCTCTTACGTCACGTCCACCCAGACCTCTCGATGGTGGCTCATTTTTCATTATCCAGAACCAATCGCCAAATTGTGCAAACAACACCAAACGTCACATCCCTTCAGTCCATCCAGTCATGCCATGCCAGGCTATTTTTGGTCACGTATTAGCATCCTTTCTTTAAGCAAGCATTACTAACCTAATCAAAATAATATCATACTTTTATTCCTTATTAAAAATTAAAAATTCTTTTAAATTTAAACATTATCTGTGTAATCATATTTACGTTAATCATCACTCCCTTCAAGCACTTCACCAGAATAGTCACGTGTCATCTCGAGTGTACAGTCGTCATATCATTCACTGGTCAATTGTTTCTCAAGGAACTTAACTAACCTCCATAGCAATACTACTGTACATACCATTATGCATAATCCTATCGTAAATGCATTTGCATCAACTGTATGCTGTGTTTGCCCACCTTCTGTACTGTACCGCATCATACGTCTGGATATGTTCTACCATTCGCCCTGCCGCCAGTACGACAGCTTGTACTGCGGTACCCTACCGACCATCGCGCGCGCACTCGTCTCCTCCCGTAGCCGTCTCCCGCAACGGGGGACCGCGCTGCACGAAGGACTCTGTTTCTTCAAGCAAGTGCAATCATTTAATAGCACTCTAACTCTACCAAACTCCTTCGCACCACGCCACTCCTCATTATCCTGTTCGTGCCACTTGGACGACCATCCGACAGATCCCAGTAGCACCTCTTCACCGCATTCTGCTATCAACGACGCGTGGGTTCTTCTATCTGCACTCAGCGCCCTCTACGACCATCAACCGCCGCATACAGCGATTACAGTATTTCAATTCAACCCTTCAAATCTGCTCAATTCAACCGCAAACGCGCACCAGCGATTCTACCAGCTCATCACATCGCCATTCTACATCTCATTCCGACTTCACCGTCATCATGAGTACTCGTGTCCTGAGTGACTCCCCCTATCAACTCGACCAATCACTACCAAACAACCAGATTATGTCACCGCTACAAGGTCAAGATTAGGTTTATCGCTCGCGTCAGCCCAGCAGTGCGCGTTACGCCGGTCTTGCGCAGCACGTCCAACCAGCACGTCTCATCTTCCGTCACCACTGTGCAGTAGCTTTCGTGTCGTGCCATGGTACCTGTGCGGTTCTACCTCAAGGTTGAGCCGGGTGACTGCGCATGTATAGTCCCTCTGGATTTGTGAGTGTAGACCTCCAAGGGTTTCACGTAATTTCCTCGATTAGTCGTTTTAATATTTCTGTTTTTGTCATCCCCGCGTGATAACTTATAGATTTTTCGAAACGCGCCATGCATAGCTGTTTTTAAACCTCCATCATGCTGTGTTATGCGTGATCCGGCACGAGTGCAAGTGCAGAGTGCGTGTTAGGACCGGTCAAGAATATTAAGCGTCCACATACATGAATTTCAAGTTTGTGTTATATTTGAGGCGTTTCCTATATTCATGTATCAACAAGATTTTGTGCACATTCAATGTTCATTTTTTTCGAGTTCCATGATTTTTACTTCACGTTGTCTCGTTTAACTCGCCAGCGATCCAACGTCAACATCTGAGTTGTAGCTACCTATACCCAGGCACTATGAAGTGTTCTTTGTCTTGTTATAGCCTACGTGTCGTCATACCTCAATCATTTAATACTATGTGTAAATAGTCAATCGATCTCACTTTCCGCAATTATTTAAATCCCAGCTGTTGATGTATATTTCTATCCTAATTATTTTTTCGCGATGTCTATCAGTTCGCCGTGATGTCATTCAGTTAATTATGTCGCGTCATGCCAATTACAATTCTCTATTAACATTCGGCCCACTTATAAATAATGCTCAGTCAGAATCATATCCGTGTCCATCAATGTAATGATGTATATATTTCCATGTCTCATTCCTTCTAGCGTGCATGCTCTCTCCTCTCGTATACGGACCGAAATTGTAATACACCCATTCGCTTAGATTATTTCTGAATCAACCCAGCAGTTAATACAATGGATCAGACCAACCAACCCCAATCACATTGTTAAACTTATATTTATTCGATACCGCGGCTTTGCGCGTCGATTCACTCAGTAATATACGGCCGATCAACCTAATCTGACGCTCTTACCCTTAAAGGCCCAACGCTTAGTCATGCGCTGCTCTCGTGGCCAGAAGTTGAGAGTGGCAGGGGATCAATTCAAACCGTTCATCAATGTTTTTTCTTACTTTATTGCATTCTACTGCCGGGCAATTTCGAGACCCTCATTTCGGTCAGAGCCGTTCTCGTTTCACATGTCAATTTTGTAATCATCAACAAACCAATCGTAAATTTATCGGATGCAATTCATCGCAGGAAGTAACACGATCCCTACAAGACGGATGCCGAGGCTGGTCGATGGAGGTCTGAGTCGTGTTCGCAGGCCAATCAGAGGAGAGCTTTATAAGCAAGGGCGGGAGGAACAGCCCAAAAAGGCCGAGACGAATCGTCCTCTCCGCTCTTGTAGTTGCCTGACATGGTGTCCGAGGAAGCACAAGTACTGTTACCTAGTACAAGCTACTCTACAAATGGAATGCCTTGATGTAAGTGAGGAGTACGATGCCCTTATGGTAAGATTTGTAAGAAAAACTTCATGGGGTTTTGAATGACCAGACATGAAGAAAGAAATAAAAGTGGATGAATAAAAGGAGAGTAGGAGATGAAAGGCGAGACCTTGTCGCCAAATTAGGTCAGCACGAGAAAGATTCTAGAACGTGTTTGTTAGTGGAGTCAGGTGGTGGTGGCCGATGCCATTAGGGAATGAGTGTAACGGGGCAAGGGGGCACAGAGTGGCCATGGACGAGGAAAATGAAAGGTCTGAGAGATGAAAGACGACTGTGCTGGTTTGACGACTTCAGGTGCTGATTTGAGTTCTGTCGAGAATCATTGGTAAATGCTATTTCCGTCAACAAACTTTCCCTTTCTTGATCTATTAAAACAGAAAATACACCGACACAAGATGCTATCTTTTACGTTCTACTTAAGAACTTACCTTCTTACTATCAAAAGGCAACCCAGTTTGGGCCAAAAGCCTGTTGTTGTCTTCATACACTTGTAAACACTTGTAGACTGAGTCGTATGATAAGTACGTGAATTAGGTGACAAATTTCAATTTCTTTATCTCGATCCACGTGGATCGAGATGGTCGGAGGCAAGGGGGCACAGATTGTCCATGGAAGTGGAAGTTGGATATTGAAGCAAGTTGAGAGAGATAAAGAGACGGCAAGGCCGTGTGGTTCGTGCGTCTTATGGTGAGAAGGAGGCTGAATTTGAATGTTGAAGGTGAGGTCTGGTCAGGGATTTGTCATATGATGATTGTGTACTTAACTATTTGAGGTGCGATGATATATGAGTTAGTTCCTCTTTACAGGTCTTGTCGTGATCATCGAAGGGCAGATAGCGGGCGAGGTTGGTGGACAGATGACCTTTTAAACAGTTAGGTTATTATTATTTTCTGCCTTGTCGTATTCGGTAGGAGGACGGAGGAGGTCAGTTGTCTACAAATGGCAGTAACTGTTAAGAGAAATAGTTACTTGTGATGGTTCAGACGGCCGGCATTCAGATCATTTCTGTACACACAACTCTCAGCTCACAGTCATTATTGGAATGCACAGCCACCGGATCTACTGTCATGCTAGGCGGACAGACGACTTCACGAACATTTAAACTTAGTATTCGTTTTTTTCTGTCTTGTCGGATTCAGTAGAAGGACGGCGATTTTTTATGATTAGTAGTCTGCGTTTGAGTTAAGAGACTAAGTGACTACTGCCACAACAGACTGACTGCGATGCCATATGAGGGTATGAGTGGTGGAAGGAAAATCAAGGGGGTCTGAGTGACCAGGATAGATCAAGAAAGAAAATGAAAGGATAGAAGGAGAGTAGAGGGATGTAATAGGCAAGTTATGGAATTTCTCGCATAGATGGCGGGTTTTTGTTTTTGAGAATGAGGGTGAGGATTGGGTTGAGGTGACAGTAACCCATCAGAGTTTTTTAATTGAAAAAATGTTTTACAGCGATTTTTGCAAGAGTTTGTTCTACGCTGTTACTTAAGAAAATTATTTTTGGTGCCAATAGACGAGTGAGATAATTTCGCTCGACTTTTACCTTATTTGATTATATATATTTTAAATCTATTTTTGTTTTATTCTCATTTATTTTGGATTTTTCAAAACGATTTATTATGATGATGGGGTGATTAATGGGTGATGATGATGATGAGATGATGATGATGGTGTTAAAGTAGTTGCACCTGTATCTAAGGATATGTAGTTAACTTGTCAACCGCCTTGTGAGACGTTCAGGTAGTCGCCTGGTCATTCCTACGAGCCTGGATAACCGCTGGCCCACTCCTACGGGCGGCGGTTGTGTGAGGTGAGTTCTGTGATTGCAAATGTTTATGTATATTTTGGAAGGGGTTGGTGGGTTGTAGCGATGCGACTGCTGTTTTGGAAGGGGTTGGTGGGTTGTAGCGATGCGACTGCTGTTTTGGAAGGGGTTGGTGGGTTGTAGCGATGCGACTGCTGTTTTGGAAGGGGTTGGTGGGTTGTAGCGAAGTGACTGCTGTTTTGGAAGGAGTTTGTGGGTTGTAGCGATGCGACTGCTGTTTTGGAAGGGGTTGGTGGTTTGTAGCGATGCGACTGCTGTTTTGGAATGGGTTGGGGGGTTGTAGCGATGCGACTGCTGTTTTGGAAGGGGTTGGTGGGTTGTAGCGATGCGACTGCTTTTTTGGAAGGGGTTGGTGGGTTGTAGCGATGCGACTGCTGTTTTGGACGGGGTTGGGGATTGTAGCGACGTGACTGCTGTTTTTAAAGCATTTTTGCTTAGGGATCAGCTCTGGGTCTAATTAGAGTTGATTGTATAACTGTGGATGGTTTATTTCTATGTTTTGCCAGATGGTCTTGGCCTGTTGATGGTGAAGAATGTTAGTTGGAAGGAGGTTGCATTGTCGGTGAAGGATTTCTGATTTGATTCTATCGGTTCTTAAAGTGTTTGTGATGAATCAAACTGCTTTGTTTTGAACACGCTGTAGTTTGGACGAGGATGTCTTTGGAAGAGTATGCAGTGGAATTGTTGGGTATGTGAGGGCTGATCGGACTGTCTATGTATAGTAGTATCATTTGGTGTTGGCTAAGGTTTCTGAATCTGTATTGTTTGTTAAGGTTGCTGTAAGCGATGGCTATTCTTTGTGTTGCCTGGAGGTTGATGCTGAATTTTCCTATGTTTATTTAATCCTAGAATTTTTGGCCTTATTTGAATACGGTATTATGTTGTCGTCAACTTCGATGGTGTCAGTCTTATTCCGATGGATCGGCATGACTGTGAATTTGATTTATTAGTGCAGATTTTGCAATTGTTCTCGAATTGGTTGATTTGTTCAATTGCATACATCGACAGGATGTTATTTTAGTGATGTCATCTACAGGTGTATTCCGAGTTTTCTGTTGGTTCAGGGGGGTCGTGGGTGTACACGCTGTATAGGGGTGGTGATAAGCAGGCTCCCTGTGGAACACCGCTCTCTAGCTCGAATGCTGGTTCAATGTGATTCTGAATTCAGATTGATGCTGTTCTGTCTGTTAGGAAGTCACAAAAAGTTTTGGTGAGGAATGGGTGAAGGTTGAGACGAACTATTTTTGTTTTGAGTCTGGCATGCCATACTTTGTCAAGGGCCTTTGTTACGTTCCTGAGTATTACATCTATTTTGTGTCCATTGGCCAGATCTATTGAAATTCAATCGTGATAGGTGGCAGGGGCTGTGTGAGTGCCTCGGTGTTTTCTGAAGCCGTGCTGTGTGCTGTTGGTAATGCCGTTTTATTTTAGGTGTCAGAAAATTTTGATTGTCTAGAATTGAAATTGGTCTGTAGTTTTGGACTTGTGATTGGATGTATCCGGGTTTCCGTAAAAATATCATTAGGGCTGTTGTAAGTGCATCCGGAAAGTATTTTGCTGACAGAGACTGGTTGAATATGTATAGGAGGTATTGCTTCATGTTTTTTGGGAGGTTTCGGAGGTGTTGTATTGTGATTCCTGTTGGGCCAGGAGCTTTCTGCTTGAATTTTGAGAGTGTTAGTGTGAGTTCCTTCAGTTTGTTTAGGTTGCCTGTATCGTGTGTGGTAATTTTGTCTATGTTTCCGTTTAGTTCAGATATGGATATTGCTGTTTTGTGTTTTCTTGCATTCATGTGATTCCCTTCAAGAAATTGTGAGGATCGTCTGTTCCGTCCAGTGATTTTATTAATAGGCTGTATGCGTTGTTGCTTAGTATTATGTATTCTTGTTGTATTTGGTTTCTGAAGTGTATGAGTCTTCTGTTTAAAATGATGGACGGACCGTTTCAAGGATATTTGCAGTTTCAGGGATATTTTCCAGTCTGCGTTTTCCCTAGGCTTTGTTTTGCATAGGGTTAATGGTTAAGAACACAAATTAGCACGCCTTTGTTTGAACCCAAATCATGTCGATCGAAGTATTATTATATAGGCAGTGCACTGTCCCTTTAAGAGATCAGATTTGGTGAGTGTGAGTGACAGTAGAGAATAGAGTGTGGAGAGCCTTGACGACGACCATTCCTTGGGCGTCGATGTTTATGCCTTTGCCAATGTCTATGTCTGTTCGCTCAATTCTTAAATTGAATGCGTCCTTCACCTCGGAAGATTTATTTGGTGCATTCAAAGTTTCTTTTGGCGCTACAATAAAGTTGGGCAGCGTTCTTCGATTCCGTAATTCAAAGTGCCAGCAAAATGGAGAGTGCTGCATGTCGACGGAGAATGTTTTCAGAAAGTCAGAAGGCGAATAAAGTTAGAGATGAAATTGCTCCTGCAACATCTCTTGTGAATGTCTTATTCATTATTGAAGTGATAAAATTTTAAACCAACAAATAAACGCACAAACAAATAGGGCGCTATTGTATTTATCAATATGAAAAAAATTGTGCTTCGTCGAGACCTAAAATCTTGCACATTAAATGCGTGCACGATAGTTCATGTTACCATTAATTGAACTTGGGACTGTTGTAAAACCATTCAGAGTAAATTGTTGATATGAGTGACCCTGACGCATGTAATGGGATTGAGGAAATGGTTTCGGCGATCGCGGCATCATAACAAATGAAATCCAACTCCGTTCATTCATGTAGTGAAATGTGAAAAACAGTGTATTTATTTGGCAGGCTTCCGCTTTTCAACTGGAATATGATTGAGTCATTGCTATCCATCAACTCGTGACCTGCAGGGCAGCGGTGTTGGCAAGCAACGCACCAACAAAGAGGAAATCTGAGCTGGAACGACACGTCTTGTTGCACGACGCGTGAAAACAGATGAGAGCTTGCACAATTAAATACCTTTTAATTTACCACTTAGGAACCGACAATAATGCATAGCAGAAAGTCTATATTTGTGCGATGAATCTATACTTTCATGAGCAATAGAAACTGCGTTTTAGCTCGAACAGCCTTTTGAATGTTTGTCCACATGAACATCTACCAGAGTTTGGAGGCTTGTTAGTCCAGCGACGGCACAGAGCTTTGAGCCGTTTCATAAACGATAGGTAATAATTCTAACAACTTTCAATAATATTCAGAGGTTTTGTATAACAATCACCGTCGGCAAACTGTTTTACGTTGAGAATAACTGGTAATGCAATTAAACCAGACGTACCAGCCATTGGCGTATCAGTACGATTCAATATTTTGTCATAAGCATCGTTATTGTGCAAGAAAGACCAAAATCGTTCGAATAATCTTCCTAGCGCAGGTGCAGCTATTACAGTCTGGTTAGCAGTCCACGGCAGGGCTGGTTAGCAGTTCACGGCAGAGCTGGTTAGCAGTTCACGGCAGGGCTGGTTAGCAGTCCACGGCAGGGTTGGTTAGCAGTTCACGGTAGGGCTGGTTAACAGTTCACGGCAGGGCTGGTTAGCAGTCCCCGGCAGGGCTGGTTAGCAGTTCACGGTGGGGCTGGTTAGCAGTCCACGGCAGGGCTGGTTAGCAGTCTACGGCAGGGCTTGTTAGCAGTCCACGGCAGGGCTGGTTAGCAGTCCACGGCAGGGCTGGTTAGCAGTCCACGGCAGGGCTGGTTAGCAGTCCACGGCAGGGCTGGTTAGCAGTCCACGGCAGGGCTGGTTAGCAGTCCACGGCAGGGCTGGTT
>SDVV010037881.1:0-10791 GCA_016164225.1 Gammarus roeselii
TCCGCAACCAGGGCCGTATCATCAGCAAATAGCAACTGGCTCAACTGCTAACTCCACCCATTCGCTTCCAACAGTTCCAAGCCACGACCCAGCACACTCGCGTTCACCTCCCTGACTACTCCATCCATATAGAGGTTGAACAGCCAGGGAGACATCACGCAGCCTTGTCTCAGTCCCACTTTCACTGTTAACCCATCACTCACCTCGCTCTCCACTCTTGACACATGCTCGGCTGTCAGCATAGAAACTCTGCACCGCTTTCAACAGATGTCCGCCCACTCCATACAAACGCAACACCCTCCACAGCGCTTCCCTGTCAATCCTGTCGTATGCCTTCTCCAGATCCAAAAAGTCCCAGAACACATCCTTTCCTTTGTCAAGGTACTTCTCACAGACCTGTCGTGCTGCAAAAATCTGATCGGTACACCCTCTACCACTCCTAAAGCCACACTGTTCCTCTCCAATTGCGCAGTCCGTCTCCCGTACAACTTACCAACCACACATAATAGAACCACACATAACTTTTGTACCTATGTTAAATTTACTTTATATCTGCGTTGAACCTGCTCTGTATCTGCATTAAACAGACTCAGTATCTGCGGTAAACCTATTGTGTGTCTACGTTAAACCTACTCTGTCCACATTAAACCCACTGTGTCCACGTTAAACCAACTCTGAATCTACAAAACCGAGGTTTGGGTATTGGAATAGTTATAGATTCCAGTCATTGTCCGGGAAAAATAAGTTTGAATACATAGTGTTGAACACTTTCAATAAGTGCTCACGAGCGCCATCTGGGAGATTTTTGATCATGTTGATGTGTACCCGGTCTCGCCCAGTTGAAGTTCGTGGAGGGAGAAAGGTTTGTTGTAGGCCTCTCCGTTTCCAGAAGTAAAGTCTAGATGTTCGCTTTCTCGTGAGTCCTCCTCCAGTTGGAAAGCAGCTGTGTAGTTTGTTGATTGCGAAAGCTGGCTGAAGGCCTGAGCTAGTTTATTTGCGATTTCTGCGTGGGAAGAATAAGTTCTGCCTCCGTCAGGAAGGATGTTAATAGGTCGCTCGGGTTTTCTCTGAATACGTCGAATTTTTTCCCACGCCTGGGAGAGGGGGGTGTTTTGTTTTTCGATTAATAGTGTTGACTAATTGAGCGAAGCTTTCACGTTTCTTCCCAACTAAAAGTTTTCGGCATACAGCAGATACCCTTTTCCACGCTAGTCGGTTCCTGGATGGGACCGTGTGCGTCTGTAGGCATGGTATAGCTTTTCACACTTATCTCTTGCTTCTTGCACCGCTCGGCACCACCATTGTTTCGGAAAGGTTGAAGGGGCATATTGGGCAATGCTTGCCTCGGCTGCGGCTTGAAACTTTTCGTATAGCTGGGCGACGATTTCGTGTTCCGACATGTTCTCGGGGATGTTGTCCATAACACTCCACGCGATGTGTGCTGAGTATTCCACCCAGCTGGCTTTCCGGTAGTTGAATCGAAGTTCCTGTGGGGCAGGGTTTCTTGGTTGGTTGGTAAGAAGCGATATGGTGACTGGGTTGTGGTCGCTGTCGTGTGTTGAAGGCATAACTCCCCAACGCGCAAACGAGTTAGGGTGCCAGAGTGGGGGAGCATATCGATAAATCGATGGCAGTTTCACTTACGGGGGTGATTCGGGCGGGTTGTCCGACGTTGAGAGCGTCCAGGTTGTGAGTGTTCGTGGTGTTGGCCATTATCACTCCCCCCGGGGTCGGTTCTCATGCATACCCATGCTTCATGGTAGCTTGGAGTCTCCAAGGAGGAGTATTGGCGAGGGTAGTTGGTTTAGCAATTCGGTCATTAGTGCTTCCGAGAGGTCATAGCTTCGTGATGAGTAGATGGACACCACTGTTATTGGCCTTGAGAAGCATATCTTTACGGCGATAGCTTGGAGTTCTGTCCTCAGGGGAAAAGGGAGGTGAGGTACACTGCTCACGGCGTAAGTGTTACTACGCCGTGAGCAGTCACGTTGGTGTGGACTTCGCGGCGGTGCATGATATATTGGGGGATTCTGAGGTGGCAGTCTCTCGTAGTTAGATCTCTTGGAGGCCTATCAATAAAGGTTTATGGGAGGCGATTGAGGATAGTAATTCGTCTTTCTTGTTCGGAGTCCCTGGCAGTTGTACTGGAGTATTTTGGTGGTCATTTTGAAGGCTCTTCGCACTCTGACCTTGATGATCTAGAGTGGTCGCGTGATTTGCTGGAGTTTTTGTGGTGCTCGCGTTTTCGAGTTTGCCCATGAGTTCCGGGTCGAAGTGTTCACGGGAGTGTCCGCCTTCGGTGGAAGGCGGTCTGTTGTGATTGCTGCGGTCGCGGCTGCGAATGCTCTTGTGGGAAGACGAGGGTGTGCTCTCTTTTTGAGTTTGCTTTGTGAGCGAGTGCGCTTTTCTCTGTGGTAGCCTTTTTGATCTGCGTGAGTGGTTGTGTTGAGTGAGAGGTATTTGGACCAGGTAAGATGACGGCTTGTTCAGAGGTCTCGCGTAGGAGTTTTTCGATATAAATGCTGTCAGTTAGGCCGTGATCGTTCTCGCTGATGGTATGTTCGTGAGTCGGCTTTGATAACGGATGATCGTGTCCCTCGCAGTGTTTTTTCACGATTAGAGCCGCATTTGAGACATGTAGACGTAGTTCTGGGTTTTTGTCCTGGCGGGCCGTTATTTGAGAGTTGTTACTGATCTTTTTGCTCAGTGGTGCCTGGATATCGGAGGTTTTTCATCCCTTTGCCTTTTTGCTTTTATTGTAGTGAGCCTTGCTGCGTGGTAGACTGCGGGAGATACATCCATCTCGTCGTCCTCCTGGTCTCTGCATCAATCATTTCGAGGACTGCGTCTCTGGTGCGGGGGCGGTCGCTGGGCTGAGTGAGGAAGCACTGCAATCAGGTAGGAGTGTTGGAGTCTCGTTACGATATTGTTCTGATGATGCGTGGATGTCTTCGGGGGAGTTTGGTTGGATTGTCGATTCGACTGCTTTGGCATAATTGAGGCGGTTAGGGTTATCGTCTTTCCAAATTTGGATGGCTTGTTTCCGTGTAACTCTGCGTTCATTTTGTGATTGTTATTTCTTTTTGGTCCACGTGTACCGGGCAGTCGCGGTCGCCTGCCTCATGGAAGCATGAGCAGTGGTAGCATTTAGGGTGGCGGACTGTGCAGTCTTTTCTGCCGTGCTCGCCAGCGCATTTCTGGCAACGTTATGGTGTATGTGGCTGACAGTATGCGATGACGTGGCCGTATTCAAGGCATTTTCTGCACATAGGAGGCCATGTTACAACTGGGTAGGTTTTGGTTCTTCCTTAGTCACCCAGGATTACTATGAATTCCGGTGCGTCGTGTCCTGGGAAAGTAATTTGGTATGCAGTAGAACTTGCGTTACGTGATTTTATCCATGTTGCTTGACGGACTTCGGTAACTCCGTAATCTTCTGCTAGACCTTCAGCGAAAGCACTGAGGTTGGTTGTGGGCGTGTAACGGGAGGTGTATACAATTCGTTTGGTGTCGTTGAAGGACGGATTCATTTCAACTGTAACTTTGAGTTTGTTTATCTTTATGTTTGACTGCAGCCTCTCGTCGGCCGACCCCGTGATCTATCTGGTATTGGAGGATGGCTCTCTCCGTCTCCTCCTCTGGGCAACCTCTGTGTCCGGTGGGGAGTCCGTCTACTTTGCAATAAAAACAGTGCTGTTCCTCGGACTGGCACGACTGGGGATCTTCCCGTTTGTCGTGGTCGTCCTGGGAGCAGTATGAGCATTATTGTTTATCATTACGGTTTCCTCTCGTGTGTCCGTATTTCTGATATTTGTAACATCGCATCGGACGTCTCTCAAATGGTGTAGCCTTGGTTTGGTGGCGCAGAAGGAAATGTCTAGATATTTTGGTAGGAGGCCAGTTGAATTTTAGTATTAGGGCTGTGGTAGTCTCTCTCCTTGGTGTGATCCTCGATGCGACATTTGCTTCGACAGCGCAGTCTTCATATTGAACGAGTCCAGTGATGTACTCCTCGATTTCCTCTTTCGGGATATCTTCAACGTAGATCAGTAGAGAAAGTCGGGTGTGGCACTATTTTGCATGGCTTTCCACTGAGTCTGTTTTTTGAGAGAATCGTGTCACTTTGAAGTTTTGTGTCTAATCTGATGGCAAAGCCTTCGTCGCCGCTGGTGGCGACGCTCAGGACTGGGCGGCCAGTGAAAGAGCCTAGCTCTTTTCGCAGAGTGTATGGACAAATATCCGGTCTGTCGTTGGCGTCGAACGTGATCTTCAGGTATTCGGGAAAGGTAGGACTATTGTTGAACAAGTCAGTGTTCGTTGAATGTCGTGTATTGCTTCCTCCTTGCAGCCCTTGGAGCTCGATTGGGGTTTTGGTGGTGTGAAGAGGTGTCGAAGTTGTCGTCGGACGTAGAGGTGGAGGTACTTGCGTAAGTTGCGGGTTCTTTAGTTAGTTGGTTAATTACTAATTCATGGATATGGAGAAAAATGGTCCTCACTTGACCCTCGAGTTTCGTTAGATGATCGTCAATTGTGCTAGGTTCTGCGGCGAAAACTTCTGCTTCCTGCTCAGAGAGGCCGGTCGCTTGGCTTAGTAAATATAATATTTCCTAGACGTTCCTGGTTAACTCGTCGATGCGGTTGTCTCTCCGTTCGTCTTCTGCTGCTGAGGTGGCGCTGGTCATCATGGAGGTGCTGATGTTCTTAGCCGTTGGAATCTTGTTCTTCGGCACTCTTGAGGGGATGCTGGTCCCTTCTAAATGGAGTTTCTTCCTACCCCCCATCGGCCCCCTAGTTCGCGCCAGGGGCCAGGGTGTCAACTTTAGAGGCTTATTGACAGGCTTTACTGAGTTCAAATTAAATTTGAAGTAACACAAACAATGCAAGCAAGCGTGCGGTTTAAGGTCCCAGCACAAACTAGGGACCAACCTGTATCATGAAGGGGGTTCTCAGTTATCATTTGGCACGGGAGCGTTAACACACAAATTCCTCCACATGGGCTACATAAATAGCTCGAAGATTTTGGGGTGCAACATCTGCCTTTTGGTGAGTAAAATAGTGAGGGCAGGGCATGTTTTCTGGTCTACGATAGATGGGAATAGCATCTCGCGGGAGAGGGTCCACCATGATGTGTGGTAGTCCAAGCTCAGCAGTGAGGAGCTCTAGGCATTTTGAGAAGCTCGAGGAAGGAGCATGATTGAGATGAAGCTGTCGGATTGTAGTACACGTAGGGGAGGTGGGGCGAGCAAGAATATGGCAATAAAATTGGAGGTCAATTTGTTCTCGTCGCAGGGCGAGACTAGGCTCACCAGTTTCACAAAGGTGGCTGGCAATAGGGGAGGAGCGGAGAGCTCCAGTACAAGCGCGAAGGACGACATTGTGAATTGATTCCAGTGTTTTGAGAATATTTGGTTTCGCGGAGCCACAAACCACGCTCCTTTAGTCCAGTTTAGACCGGATGATAGCGCGGTATAGGCGTAATCATGTTATTCTATCTGCACCCCAGGTGAAGTGCGATGCAATCCGAAGAATGACAAATCGCTGTAAGCAGTCTATCTTAAGCTGCTGCACGTGGTACTTTTAGGTATATGTCACGTTAACTATGCAGTTAGTTTCAAATTAGTGTCATCGTATGCCAAACAATGTGTGGGCAATGTAAAAGACAACCTCATGTCGGCCTGTTCACGTTTTTTTGGTAAATGACAGTTGTAACAGTAAATAATCATGATAAACTTGACGTCGGTGATCCGACTTACTTTGCTTATTCTTCTTGAAACTGATGGTCTTAATGTAATGCTTTCATGTCTCGACATATTGTAAAGTGGAGAGAGGAGAATGTCCTCCAACAATATTAACGAAATAAAAGGCAATCAGGGGGTTATGAGATATCAACAAATTAGGAGGCAATTAGGGGGTTATGAGATATTAACAAATTAGGAGGCAATTAGGGGGTTATGAGATATTAATGAATTAGAAGGTAATTAGAGGGTTATGATATATTAACAAATTAAGAGGCAATTTGAGGGTTATGAAATATTAACACATTAGCAGGCAATTAGGGGGTTTTGAGATATTAACAAATTAGGAGGCTATTAAGGGGTTATGAGATACTAATGATTTAGGAGGTAATTAGGGGGTTATGAGATCCTAACGAATTAGGAGGCAATTAATGGGTTATGAGATATTGACGAATTAGGAGGCAATTAGGGGGTTATGAGATATCAACGAATTAAGAGGCAATTAGGGGGTTATGAGATATTAACGAATACAGAGATAATTAAGGGGTTATGAGATATTATCGAATTAGGAGGCAATTAGGGGGTTATGAGATATTAACGAATTAGGAGGCAATTACGGGGTTATGAGATATTAACGAATTAGGAGGCAATTAGGGGGTTATGAGATATTAACGAATTAGGAAGCAATCAAGGGGTTATGAGATACTAACAAATTGAGAGGCAATCAGGGGGTTATGAGATACTAACAAATTAGGAGGCAATCAGGGGGTTATGAGATACTAACGAATTAGGAGGCAATTAGGGGTAGTTATGAGATACTAACGAATTAGGAGGCAATTAGGGGGTTATGAGATCTTTGCCATTTCAGAATCGGTGACGATGGTAGCCATAACAAAGGTTCTATGATAGAAAGTAAACAAGAGGCATTGGGCGGGCTGCTACGAGAATGTGTGAAGAATGGGTCTATACTAAAACTGGGATCATTTTACTCGTCAGAGAAATACTTGGCACAATATACCCAATAGGTTCTACTTTGTCTACGCATGGCTCATTTACCAGTCGCCTCCACGTAGTATCCTTGCTGAACAAAGATGGGGACCGGCCCTCCCTCCTCAAGCACTGCCGTCGCCGAGAAGGGAGCAGGGGTGGCTTCATTCAGCTCAGGAAACTGTGGCTCAAGTGACTGAGAGTCTGCCTCCTCAGGGTGATGCGACTGATCAGCCACCGCCTGCTGCTCGAGGGCGCGGGCCTCAGTTGGGAGAGGAGACTGGCTGGGGACCGTCTCCACTGCGGGTGGTGCTGACGCAGCGGCTGAGGGCTCCTCTTAGGGCAGGAAATAGGTCAGGAACGAGCAGAGAAAAGCGGCAGCTGTATGCCAGCTGGTGTGGACGCCTGAGCTGCCGGACCCAAAAAATCTGTAGTGGCGGTTACATAAGATATCGGCAAGGGTGTTGAAAAGCAACCACACACATGACAACTGCAAGTCTGTGAATAGTGGACTAAATAATTACTAATAATAATATAATACAAGACGTTCATTCACAAGATGCCAAGTGGTATTCTGATTTTTACCAATCATTTCTGAAATCAATAATACACATTAAATTCAGGGTACAGTTGTATTGAGTTTTGCAACTAGTTACGCATAACACTTGTCAGTTTCCTGAAGTAAATAAGTAGGTTCGTGTCTGTCTCAATACTATAATACAACTTCAACGTAATATATTTTATGCACATTGCATACTCCATGTTCATGACAATAATCGAGCACTGGGAATCATCCCAGCCATCAACCGGCTTCAAAGTCATGTGGCTATGTCAGATGTGAGCCCGTGTTCATGTTTTCTTACCAAATGTATCGTTTGTAAACTTTGCCGCAGAGGAAGAGGCGTTACGTTGCCCGAAACTTCTGACGATTGGCAAGGTGAACAGATAAGAGTAACTCTGCTATTCCTTTTCCTTCGTGAGTGAGATCATTTTTTCTGACCGACAATTGTGAAAGTAACTGCAAAGTTAACATGACATGTTACATACGTACACAGAAAACCTTTCGACGAGCCATTACAGTTGGTTAGGATTTGATTTCATTCTGATTAGGGCCTCATTTCCACCGAAGACTAAACGCGAGTCATAGCAGAATACCCCGTAGGGCTCGACGATCATGGATTCCAGTAGGCTCGCACAACTTTGTGTGCGAGAAAAACGACGTTGTCAAAGTTAGATCAGTTTGAAATTTTTAATCGTGTTAGACGCACGCTGGTGCGCACAAGAAAAACGTTAATACGAAACGGATCTCCGCTTTTTATCGTTTAAAACTACAAGAGTAATATGTACGCACGGCAGTGCATACAGGTAGCATCGTCGAGATTGGTACAAGGTTTACGGCTACACGGACAAATTAACTCAGACAGCAGCGCAACGCAATGTACACAGCTACGCGGTCTAGTTCAGTTACGGTAACATTTATTTATTCAAGTGAGATAAAGACTCAGACGAAACTTATCCTTACCTCCAACCACCAGAACTTCAAGAGTAACATACACACACGCCAGTGCGCACAGATAGTATGATCGAAATTGGTACAAGGCCTACGCTTCCACAGATCAGACCAACACCAACTGCAACGCATCACAAGGTTTAGAGCTACGCGGTTTAGGTCAACCACAGAAATTACAAATAGTCCGAGCACGCGCGAGCGACCACAGACTGAAAAAACACTTATTCACAAAATCACGAACAGGAACTCGCGCACAAATACATTTGTATTATTTTAGATGACGTAATTGTGGATCATGCAAGAAGAAAGGGCAGATTCATCATGGGCTGAAAAACTGCTCAGATTACGGACATTACACTTATTGTTTAGATGGATAGGGTTGGAGGGCAGAGGTCCCCCGGGTCCCAAAAGAGCCCGATGGGTACCTCGAGTACCCTCGTCTCAGCTCATCTCGGCTTGTCTCGATTCATTTCGGCCAGTCTCGGTTGGTCGCGACCGACTCGACTAGCCTCAACATGTTTCAACTGATCTCGACACACCTCGATTTAATTTGATCCTCAGTTCCATCAAGACCTCAACGCGAGTCATAATAGGCTTACCCGTAGGGTTGGATGATCATGGATTCCAGTAGGCTCGCACGCCTCAGTGTGCGAGAAAGAAACGCTGTTAAATTTAGAAAACTGTGAAAATTTTAGCAATGCCAGACGCACACTGGTGCGCATAAGAAAAACGTTTGGACGAAACGGACCTCCGTTTCCAATCATTTAGAACTTCAGGAGTAATATATACGCCGGCTAGTGCGTGAAGGTAGCATCGTCGAGACTAGTACAAGGTTTACGGCTACACGGACAAAGTCAGCTCCGACAGCAACGCAACACGACCTAGACCGCCACGCGGTCCAGGTCGACCAGAGTACACTTCATTTATTCAGGTAAGACTTAGACTGAATGAATCCTCGCCTCCAATCATTTAGAACTTCAAGAATAATATGTACGCACGCTAGTGCGCACAGGTATCATCGTTGGGACTGGTACAAGGTTCACGGCTACACGGACGAACTCAGCTCCGACAGCAACGCAACACAATGTCTTCAGCTACGCGGTCTAGTTAAGTAGAGGTACAATTTAGCTATTCAGGTAAGATAAAGACTCGGATGAAACGAATCCCCGCCTCCAACCACTCAGAACTGCAAGATAAATATGCACGCGCGACAGTGCGCACAGCTAGTTTCGTAGAAATTGGTACAAGGACCATGGCTTCACGGATTAGATCAACTCAAACCGCAACGCGTCATAAGGTTTATAGCAACGAAGTCCAGGTCAACCCCAGAAACTATATAAGGTCCGTGCACGCGCAAGCAAGCACAGACTGAAGAAAAAACAACCTATTCACAAAATCACAAACAGAGACTCCCGCACAAATTCACTAGCATTGTTAAACATGACAAAATTGTGGATCGCAAAGAAGAAAGTAAGGACAGGTTCGTCACGGGCAGAAAACTGCTCGGATTATTGATTTCGCACTCATTGTTTAAAGATGGATAAGGGGGGGGGGGGTGGCAGAGGTCTCTTGGGTCCCAATATTTGATCCTCAGTTCCACCTGAGCCTCAACGCGAGTCATAATAGGCTACCCCGAAGGGCTCCATGATCATGAATTCCAGTAGGCTCGCACGCCTAAGTGTGCGAGGCAAAAAAAAAAACTTTTAACGTAAGAAAAAATGTGCAAATTTTAGCAATGTCAGACGTACGCTGGTGAGCAAAAGGAAAAACGCTTGCTCGAAACGGAACTCCGCTTCCAATCCTTCAGAACTTAAAGAGTGATGTGTACGCGCCCTAGTGCGCACAGATAGTATCAACGAAATTGGTACAAGATTCATGGCTACTCTGACAAAGTCAGCTCCGAGAACAACGCAACACAATATTTACAGCTACACGATCCAGTTGTATTGGTAAAATATATTTACTCAGGTAAGATAAATACTCGGATGAAATAAAACGAACCCTCGCCTCAAACCCTCAGAACCTCTTGATTATCATGTCCACACGCCAGTGCGCACAGATAGTATCGTCGAAATTGGTACAAGGTTCACGACTACACAGACGAAGTCAGCTCCGACAGCAACGCAACACAATGTTTACAGCTACGCGGTCTATTTGATTTTTAGTACAATTTATTTATTCAGGCAAGATAAAGAATCAGACAAAACTAATCCCGGCCTCCAACCACTCAGAACTCCAAGAATAACATGCACACGACAGTGCGCACAGACAGCATCGTCGAAATTGGTACAAGGTCTATGGCTGCGCAGTCCAGGTCAACCCCAGAAACTGCACATGGTCCGTGCACGCGCGAGCGAGCAGTTTGAAGAAATAAATACCCATTCACAAAATCACAAACAGGATCTCCCGCACAAATACACCAGTGTTATAATATCGTGGATCGTGAAAAAAGAAGATCAGGTTTGTCAAGGGCAGAAAAACTGCTCCGATTATTGATTTTGCAGATTGATTAAGGGGAGAAAGTGGGGGGTGGGGGGGGGGGGGCATTGGTCCCTTGGG
>SDVV010037882.1:0-10791 GCA_016164225.1 Gammarus roeselii
GCTTGTTACAGTTCGTTGAAGCGTTGGTAATGACTTTACAGGTATTTATATTTTGTTTACCCCAATTTATTTAGTTAGCAAGTTTTATGTATGGTTTTACTGTTGGAATAAGATTTTTCGCTGTAATGTTCGATTTGTTGCTCCTAACAATTTCGTCTATTATAACGAATATTGAATAGATCCACTCCAACATTTTACTACTGATCTGTGATGGAAGGCCCTCGGTCAACAAGATCTAGGATATGAATCATGCTAAGATACATAGGTAGCGAAATATATATCAAATATCTATGAATGCAAAAAGGGTTTCCACTCACCGCCAGATACGTTAATACCTAACCTAACCAACTTAACCAATAATTACATATTTTAATTCAAGTTTGAAAGCTATGTATGATATTTAGTTATTATTTTGTGCGGTGTACATATCAAATCCCTCCACGCGGCTCTATTTTACGTAGTTTTTTTATAATATCACGCACCAGGTACACACATGAACGCTTTGTACGCATATTCAGGGTCGGTCACGCATTATGTAGGCGAATACAGGGTTGATGCCGGCATATGCCGGCATAATGTAGGCGTATACAGGGTTGATGCCGGCATATGCCGGCATAATGTAGGCGTATACAGGGTTGATGCCGGCATATGCCGGCATAATGTAGACGTATACAGGGTTGATGCCGGCATATGCCGGCATAATGTAGGTAAACAAGGTTGATGTCGGCACATATGCCGGCATAGTGTAGGCATATACAGGATTAACGCCGGCACATGTGCCGGCACATTGTAGGCGTTTACAGTGGTCGACGCCGGCTCAATGTAGTCACATTCACTCATTTGTATGCATATACAGGGTCGGTTAACATCTGTAACATTTTACCTCTGATCTGTGTGTTTTCCATTAGAACAAAGTCCCTTGCTTTGGTTACAAGATATTTAATGTGGATCAGCTGCACGGCTTGTTAAGTTAAACTATTTCTACCAATCCTAACCTAATCTAATCTGATTTCAACCAAGAATTATGTGTCATCGTTCGAGATTTCCTGCTTGCATATGATACTTATTCGTCAATTTATGATATATTCATATTCATCCTCTCCACTTAGCTCTACATTTTGATTTATCCTTTGCAGTTCTGATACACTCATCCAATTTCGATCTAGCAAGTTTCATCCATTATCATAAGTGAATTACATCGTTTGTTTGATTGTTATAGCTATGTCATATGATTTTTGATTTTTTACATGTTATTCGCACCCATCAACACATAACCTAACCTATCCTTATGTATGGTATTCCATATTTGATAAATACATATGAAGCCCTCCACATGACTCTAAATACCACTTTAACATATATATTATTTATTTCGTTGTCACTCCCGACCCAAATTAGTTAGCAGAGTGGCCCCATTTTTAAACTTAGATGGATTGAATGTTTCAAGTAATTTATATTTGTATCCAGTTTCATACAAACGGACACATGGTCTCACACTATGTTCTCTTATTTTACTTTAATATCTCCTGGCACTACATCCTTTGACGACTTGCACCTCTGCTTTGCCTTTTCTTTCTTATAATTTTCATATTCGTGACGATGACTCCGTTTCAGATGTCGCCACTTATTACTTGTGGATTTATGTTTATTCAATTTAATTTATTTTTGGCAAAGATTACAGACCCCCATCACTCCATTACTTTCTAACAACCGGTGACTCAAGCTATACCCCATCCTTCCACAACAGAATCACAGCGTTGACTGAGTAGAAGCTGATCCGACTCTGATTTAAATCATACCTATCTCTACCACATATGATATATTTACTCCCAAGATAGGCTCATGGTATTATTTATTTTGTGATGGTCGCCATTTTGAGCTTCGTTTCATTTCTTGAAATATTTTCTTATATCGATTTCGACAATTTGATGTCACCTCCGACTGACTAAGTTGATGTATTTTTATTGCTTAACCTTTGAGTTTTATGCTATTAGAATAATTTGATTATTGTTTTACATGGCATTTAGTATGTTAATTAGTAATATTTACAGATCTTGCTTGCATCATCAATGTTATCTCCCTGTTGATTTCAGTTGACACAGCATTGTTCGATTATCCAGCCATACCCTTCATCACTATATTTCAGCTTTCTCTCAAATTCCTTCATGTACTCCATTATGTCTTTAATGTGCTTACCAAAAGCTGTTCCATGCCCGTAATTCCACATATGCCCATTTTTTTCTTCTTGTATTTTGATTAGTCAAGAATTTTCTACTTCAAAACCATTCTGGTCTTCTTCATCTTCATCCTTGTACCAGCTTTTTTGTTTGTTTTAGGTACAATTTGTCTTCCAGAACCTCAGTTCCATTACACTCGCGACGATTTTCCATTTGATTCAGATAAATTTTGTGGTTGGCTTTCTTATTTTCTTTGAATTTTGTTACATTCGACTAACGCGTCGACATTTGTTACCCAAATACTTCTTCCTTGTCTTTTTATCCATATATAAACAATATCCCCCACTCTTTTCCTCCTTGTATTACCTATTTTGAGCTAAATGTTAGTTTCAACCCTAGTCAATATTTGTTCGAAACGACTCATATCATCTTCGGAGATTTCTTCATCCAAGACACGGTAACCAATTTTTAACACGTGAATATCCATTTTATTTATTCGACGACGATACGTTCGTCTCCACTTACACTCAAAGTGATACTGATTCCAATCTCGGTATGCATCTACCTAATATAAGTTGATTACATGCTGATTTTCGCAGAACATTGCGCCTAACTTTGCCACCAATGACGTGATATCGTATATATGCTTGTTTTTCATCTGTATATGTGTTTATGTCTGTGTGTATGCATGCTGTGTGTATGCATCTGTATATGTTTAACTCATGTACGTGCACATGAGTTGAAAAAAAAAAAATCAATACAATTTTAAAATTCAAAATTTCCATAATTTTTCAAATTTTCGAGGCCCGGACAAAGCCGAGTCGGTGCTATTGAAGTGATAACTTGGCTACTAAAGAAAGGTCCGAGCCTGCAAAATTTAAAATTTTGTTGAAATTTTGAAATTTAAAATTGTATTGAATTTTAAATTTTGTTATACATTTTTTTAACTGATGAACACGTACATACGCTTGAACATACACATGTACAAACACATAGTCACAAACACGTACATGAACGTAAACACAAACGCATACACACACACAGACATATACACACATATACAGATGGAAAACAAACATAAATACAAATATCACGTCTAAGGTGGCAACGTTTGGCGTAATGTTCTGCGAAAATCACCATGTAATCAACGTGTATTAGGTAGATGCATACCAAGATTGGAATCAGAGTCACGTTGAGTGTGAGTGGAGACAAACGTATCGTCGTCGAATAAATAAAATAAATATGCACATGGCAAAATTTTTTTTACGTGTCTTGGATAAAGAAATCTCCGAAGATGACTTAAGTCGTTTGAACAAATATTGACGAATGTTGAAACTAATATATATCTCAAAATATGTAATAAAAGAATGAAAAGAGTGGAGGATATTGTTAATATATGAATGAAGAGACAATGAAATAGGATTTTGGTAACAAATGTCGACGCGTTATAGTCATATGTAACAAAGTTTAAAGAAATGCAGATAGCAAACCTCGAAATTTATATGATACGAATGGAAAATCGTCACGAGTGTAATAACGCTGAGGCTCTGGGAAACAAATTGTACCATGGAACAAAAAAAATCTGATAAGCATGAAACAATTTCTCGAGGATGAAGACCGGAATGACTTTTAAATGGAAAATTTTCGACTAAGTAAAATACAAGAAGAAAAAACAATGCATCTGTGGAATCACAGGCATGGAACAGCCTTCGGTAAGCACATTAAGGACATGATGGAGTACATGAAAGATTTTGAGAGGAGGCTGAAATATAGTGATGAAGGGTATGGCTGGATAATCGAACAATGCTGTGTCACCTCAAATCAACAAGGAGATACTATTGATGATGCAAGCAAGATCTGTAAATAATACGAATTAACATACTAAAAACCATATAAATCCATAATCAAATGATTCGAATAGCATAAAACTCAAAGGTTAAACAATAAAAATGCATCAACTTAGTCAGTCGGAGGTGACATCGAATTGTCGAAATCGATAGAAGAATATATTTCAAGGAATTAAATGAAGCTCACAATGGCGATTATCACAAAATAAATATTGCCATAATATTTAGGGGTAAATAGTATAGATGTGATACAGACGGGTATGATATAAATCAGAGTAGGATCAGCTTCTACTCAGTCAACGTTGTGATTCTGTTGTGGAAGGATGGGGTATAGCTTGAGTCACCGGTTGTTGGAAAGTAATGGGGTGATGGGGGTCTGTAATCTTTGCCAAAAATAAATCAAATGGAATAAACATGAATCCACAAGTACTGTGTGGCGACATCTGAAACGAAGTCATAGTCAAGAATATGAAAACTATAGGAAAGAAAAGGCATATGTATTTATCAGATATGGAATACCATACATAAGGATTAGCTTAGGTTTTGATGGGTGTGAATAGCATGTAAGAAATTAGGAATCCAATGAAAATAGCTATAACAATCAAACAAACGATGTAATTTACGTATATAAATGGACGAAATTTGCCAGATCAAAGTTGGAAGTTTGTGTCAAAACTGCAAAAAATAGATCAAAATATAGAACCAAGTGAAGAGGATGGATATGAATATATCATAATCGATGAATAAGTATCATACGTAAGCAGGAAATCTCGAACGATGACACATACTTCTTGGTTAAAATTAGATTATGTTAGGTTAGGATGAGTCAAAACAATCTTTTAACCTAACAAGTCGTGAAGCTGATCCACATTCAATACCTGGTAACAAGAGAAAGGGACTTTGTTGTAATGGAAAAAAACTCAGATCAGAGGTAAAATGCAACAGATGGTAACCGACCCTGTATTTGCATACAATTGTGTGTATGTGTCTACATTTTGCCGGCATCGACCACTGTATACGCCTACATTGTGCCGGCACATGTGCCGGTGTTAATCTCAGTACATGCATACATTATGCCGGCATATGGGCCGGCGTCAACCCTGTATACGTCTACATTATGCCTGCATATGCCGACATCAACCCTGTATACGCCTACATTATGCCGTCATATGCCGGCATTAACCCTGTATACGCCAACACTATGCTGGCATATACCGGCATCAATACTGTATACGCCTATATTATGCCGGCATTTGCCGGTATCAACCCTGTATACGCCTAGATTATACCGGCTTATGCCGGCATCAACCTTGTATTCCCTATATTATGCCGTGTGTGTGTGTACCTGGTGTGAGATATTAAAAAAAAATACGTAAAATAGAGTCGGGTGGAGGGATTTGATATGTACATCGCGCAAAATAATAACTAAATATCATACATAGCTATCAAACTTGAATTAAAATATGTTATCATCGGTTAAGTTGGTTAGGTTAGTTATTAACGTATCTGGCGGTGAATGGAAACCCTTCTTGCATTAATTGATATTTGACCTATGTTGTCTTACATTGATATATATTTCGCTAATTATGTATCATAGGCATGATTCATATCCTAGATCTTGTTGACTGCGGACCCTACATCACAGATCTGTTGTAAAATGTTAGAGTGGATTTATTCAATATTCGTTATAATATACGAAAATGGTAGAAGCAACCTTAAATTTTCTGCAGCAGTATTATGACCTTGTTTTCTAAGAAGATACATTTTCAGAAAAGTAGCCCATAAATGAATTCCTAAGCAGTATTGATACAGGGTCGACCAATGCATTACTAGCTTATTCGTTATTGCGGTGTTTAGACCGATTTTGGGTCTAAACCGATGGGTCTACGGCAGAGTTTATTCTCCATACGGGGGAGGATTAAAGCTGTTTGTGTTGAAGCGTCAACAGCAATGATGTCGTGTAGTAGGAAGGAGAAACTAAATGACGTCATACATTAACTTCAAGTCCTGTCACACCTGTAGCGACTCGCTGTGTGTGACAAATATGCAGACAGGATCTTTCCCAAACTTCGATTCCCCGACAAGCCTGAACACTCTGTGACCTACATAGGCTTCTGAGCCTGATGCTTTGCTAACCTTTCTTGATAATGCCCTGGTCAAATATTCAAGAAATCCGTCAATCTTTGACAGTTTAATGTATGATTATTTGCCATCTAGTAGCAGGTGGGGTTCTACGCACACACCTGGCATCCCCCATTCCTGGTGCATCCTGAGCAATTGTAAATTGAACTGAGGATCACATTGTAAGATCCCTGGCATTGCTATAAAAAACCTCACCTGGCAGCCGGCCCTGGTGCATCCTGAGCCTCTCGTGGCCAGGTCCTGGATGCAACGAGCTGCCTTCCAGACCTTGCTGTCTAAGAAGCTCCGAAAAACGCTCTCCAGTCTCCTTGAAACTGTTTCGGCTCATCGGAATCTGTATGGTAGCATGCAGGAAAACACAATCAGCCTGGCAACGCTTCAAGTCAAAGAATCATGCTTATACAGACTCATGATTTAGTTATTAGCGGATCGATCGGAAATATTTGGTCATCTAATGATGTTTCTTGGTAGGAATGACATGAAGTTGAAATCATTTACGAAATTAAACTGCTATTGGGGACTACTTCAAAACAGACACATCCCATCGAACTCACCATCCCACCGCGACCTGTAGAAAGACCGATGTCGATCTCGTTTCCGTTAGCGTCCACGTATCGCACTTTCTTTCGACCACTCCCGCTCGCGCTTCCTTCGTCGTTGGGGTAACTGCCATCCCCGTCCCCAGCCCCTTCATCCTTATCATCCCCTCCAACGCTGTCCACATCTTCTACATCCATGTAGTTGTCGTAGTCCTTGCCGTAGTTGTGGTACGGGTCTGCGCCGTAATCATAGTAGGCAAAACCAAGTTTCCTCGGAGGGTATTGATCGTGATCATAGTTGGGGTCATAGAAGGGGTCGTAGTAGTTCTGAAAGCCGTAGTGGTTGACGCTGTAGTAGGGGCCTGGTTTCTTGACGTCCAAGCGCTCAGGTCGGGCAAAGTTGTTGGCAAGAGGCTGGCCTTCCGCGCTCATCAAGGTGCCGTAGTCTGAGTCTTGGGGAGAGAACATACATAACCGGGTTAGCAAGTAGGTCAGCCACCAGGTGAGTGAAAACAGTGTCTCTGAGAAGGGCGTGATTATCCAGGTTACCAAACAAGGTCTTGGAGTGGTCTGAGTCCCGTATGTCCTGTTGGGGAAACTATAAGTTGTGTGAGAATCATTGGAAGAAATCATTGTGCCCCGTAAATCAGTTTCGACAACAGCATCGTCGGTATGTGAGACTGACTCTCTAACTACACTCTGGTCTCGAACTCAGGGCGCCTGTATGGGAGGCCATAGCTCTAACTATGAACTAGTCTCGAACAGAGCGTCGACTGTATGGGAGGCCACAGCTCAAACTATAAACTAGTCTCGAACAGAACGTCGCCTGTATGGGAGACCACAGCTCGGACTATAAACTAGTCTCAAAAAGAACGTCGCCTGTATGGGAGGCCACAGCTCTAACTATAAACTAGTCTCGAACAGAACGTCGCCTGTATGGAAGGCCACAGCTCTAACTATAAACTAGTCTCGAACAGAACGTCGCCTGTATGGGAGGCCACAGATCTAACTATAAACTAGTCTCGAACAGAACGTCGCCTGTATGAGAGGCCACAGCTCTAGGTATAAACTAGTCTCGAACAGAACGTCGCCTGCATGGGAGGCCACAGCTCTAACTACAAACTAGTCTCGAACAGAACGTCGCCTGCATGGGAGGCCATAGCTCTAACTTCAACCTAGTCTCAAACAGAGCGTCGCCTGTATGGGAGGCCATAGCTCTAACTATAAACTATTATCAAACAAAACGTCGCCTGTATGGGAGGCTACAGCTCTAACTACAAACTAGTCTCGAACAGAACGTCGTCTGTATGGTAGGCCACAATTCTAACTACAATCTAGTATCGAACAGAGCGTCGCCTGTATGGGAGGCCAAAGCTCTAACTATAAACTAGTCTCGAACCGAACGTCGCCTGTATGGGAGGCCACAGCTCTAACTACAATCTAGAAGAGAGTGTCGCCTACATGGGAGGCCATAGCTCCAACTACAGACTGGTCTCGAACAGAGCGTCGCCTGTATGGGAGCCCACAGCTCCAACTACAGTCTAGTCTCAAATAGAGCGTCGCCTGTACGGGAGGCCATAGCTCTAACTACAATCTAGTCTCGGACAGAGTGTCGCCTGCATGGGAGGCCATAGCTCTAACTACAAACTAGTCTCGAACAGAGCGTCGCCTGTGTGGGAGGCCATAACTCCAACTACAAACCAATCCCGAACAGAGCGTTGCCTGTATGGGAGGTAATAGCTCTAACTACAAACCAATCTCAAACAGAGCGTCGCCTGTATGGGAGGCCATAACTAACACTACAAACTAGTCTAAAACGGGGTGTCGACTGTATGGGAGGCCATAGCTCCAACTACAAACCAGTCTCGAACAGAGCGTCGCCTGTATGGGCGGCCTTAACTCAAACTGCAAACCAATCTCGAACAGAGCGTCGCCTGTATGGGAGGTCATAACTCAAACTACAAACTAGTCTCAAACGGAGTGTCGCCTGTATGGGAGACCATAGCTCTAACAACAAACTAGTCTCGAACAGAGCGTCGCCTGTATGGGAGACCATAGCTCTAAATACTTGCACGATGGCTCTCGCACACCGAAGACGCAGGGTTCGAGCCTAAGTTAGAGATTCAACTTTTCTTTCAATGATGCCACAGCAATAAATTAGAAAGAAAATTGACCAGTTAAGCAACGCTCCAATTTGTGGCGTTTATAATTAGATACCAGTGCTTTGTTCGTATCTCAAGGAAGAGTTTTGAATAAACCAAGATGATATGCTGTCCTGATTCGCTGGGAAACATCTATTGGATTTGAGTTCGTTTAGTATGAAGAGAATGCTTTAAAATAACATCCACGTATTTTTAAATTGCACTTTTTCTAGGTGAGGAATATTCATCTACGACAGAAGTATTCAGAGACTTCCCGTTAGGGTGACCTGGGAAAGAGAGCTGGATAAACGACATTAGGGAAACAATTTAACGGCATGTCGGAAGAGTAAGTAATATTGGGAAGTAAGGAAATTTGAAGGGAGGAAGTTGTATAATTTTAAACGGAAGTGGTCAGCAAAATTTGAAAGGAGGAAGCCAGATAAATTTTTAAGGTGGTTGACAAAAAACTGAAAGAAGGAAAAGATGAAGTCTAGAAAATTTGAAGGGAAGTTTTTTTTAATGTAATAGTCCAGAGGATGATTTGATAAAAGGCGGTTCTTTGCAACTACTAGGTATTATTTTTTCTGCACCGTCATGGGAGGAGGTGTCTGGACATTTTGTTAGAACCCCAAACGGGAAACAAGATACGTAAATAAAATACTACAATTATTATTCAACTTACAACATCAATGTGGTTTCTGGTGCAGTTTCCTAGTCTATGGTGAGAATTTGTTATTTCTTTGGTAATTTATTCAAGTCGATATTTGAATTTCAAACTCACTCTTTCCATACGAATTCCTGCATGCGTGATCATTTCCTTCACAGGCTCAGTAACATGACTTAATCTTTTATGAAGTATAACGAGGTATTCAATGTTATATGACGCAGCTAACGAGGTATTCAATGTTATATGATGCAGCTAACGAGGTATTCAATGTTATATGATGCAGCTAACGAGGTATTCAATGTTATATGATGCAGCTAACGAGGTATTCAATGTTATATGATGCAGCTAACGAGGTATTCAATGTTATATGACGCAGCTGTTATATGACACTGCCGAGCCCTGCTGCTGACACTGATCTCGAACCTCACTCCTGACCTGAATTGTGTATTGCGGGTCCCCTGGTCAGCCCCTATAGTGGCCACAGGGCTAAGTGTGTGGGCGTGTGAGTGTATGAGGGCAGGGGGAGGTGTACTTTGCCTTTGGCCACCCTCCTTTCTGGGGAGTCCGGCCTAATGTCTGTTATCGGCCATTGACGGTCGATAATATCTAACCTTGGATATAAATTTTGAATTACAAATAACACTGATGTGATAGCACCCAATCACGACTCCATCTTACCCTCAACGCAAATTCACGCTGTTATCTACTGTAAGGTTAATAAATGCAACATCTCACCAATATCGCTTGTTCCTACTAATGAGATGAAGCCATGACCTGCCACTAGTGCTGCCATTTGTTATAGAGCAAACTCCCTGCAGTAACATCACTTATTCCTACTAATGAGATAAAGCCATGACCTGCTACTAATGCTGCCATTTATTATAGAGCAGACTCACTGCAGTAACATCGCTTGTTCCTACTGATGAGATAAAGCCATGACCTGCTACTAATGCTGCCATTTATTATAGAGCAGACTCACTGCAGTAACATCGCTTGTTCCTACTGATGAGATAAAGCCATGACCTGCAACTAATGCTGCCATTTGTTATAGAGCAAACTCCCTGCAGTAACCTTTCGCTTGTTCCTACTGATGAGATAAAGCCATGACCTGCTACTAATGCTGCCATTTATTATAGAGCAAACTCCCTGCAGTAACATCGCTTGTTCCTACTGATGAGATAAAGCCATGACCTGCTACTAATGCTGCCATTTATTATAGAGCAAACTCACTGCAGTAACATCGCTTGTTCCTACTGATGAGATAAAGCCATGACCTGC
>SDVV010037883.1:0-10791 GCA_016164225.1 Gammarus roeselii
TTTATTTACAATATAGATAATTTGTATGAAAAAATTGGATTTGAAATATTTAGAAAAGTAGTCTGACGAAAGTGCAATGGGAATAAGATATTTTTTATTTTTAATCTCAACTTCTATGCCCCATGATGTTTAATGGTGTTTCTACGGGATTACCGACCGGTTAGAACCGTTTGAATGTCGTAATTTTTCCCATGAGAGTAATGACAGTCGTAATTTTCAGTATTTTCAAAAATTATTCAACCGTATAATAGTACAGGTATTTAACAAAGAGGATACCCAAACAAAGATATTTGGCAAATCTCTGGCTACAACGATTCATAGTAAATATCTTGATCGAGGAACAAATTTTGAAGACCGTACGACCAAAAGTTCAATTTGACCACGAATCTCCTCGTAGACAGAGATCGTCTTCCGTCCCTATTCTTTATATTCTAGTATATTACAATAGCCCTAGCAATACAATATCAATTAGGCCTACGATGGGAGATGAAACTGCTTTGTTTTCCAGTCACTATGAATTTTTCCCCCCCACGAGCGTAATGCGGTTTTCCCTCATCCGACTAAGACTCAACCTAACGTGGTCTGAAGTAATTCAGTCTTATATGAAGGAGGAGAGTAAGAACACCTCACGTGGTTTGAAGTAACTCAGCCTTATATGAAGGAGGAGAATAAGAACACCTCACGTGGTCTGAAGTATCTCAGCCTTATATGAAGGAGGAGAATGAAAACACCTCACGTGGTCTGAAGTAACTCAGCCTTATATGAAGGAAGAGAATAAAAACACCTCACGGGGTCTGAAGTATCTTAGCCTTATATGAAGGAGGAGAATAAAAACACCTCACGTGGTCTGAGGTAACTCAACCTTATATGAAGGAGGAGAATAAAAAGACCTCACGTGGTCTGAAGTAACTCAGCCTTATATGAAGGAGGAGAATAAAAACACCTCACGTGGTCTGAGGTAACTCAGCCTTATATGAAGGAGGAGAATAAAAAGACCTCACGTGGTCTGCAGTAACGACATTATATGAGAGGAACGATCGAACAAAACAATATGCTGTTTAGTTGGGTGTAACAAGTGGACGTGTTTGCCGGTTCCGTATTTTAATGATTGAGTTGCCGATATAGGTACTGATTGCGCTCTTAATAAAATGAAAGAACAAAATTTTATTGTACGAATAGTTTTCATTTTTTTTAAAGACTTTATCATTAACGGAATGAATGCGGACCTTCATCGTATATTTTTATCGGCTTTGTTTATCTTTGTTAATTATTTCATATGCAGAAAATGAACGATATTACTGAACCAAACAATTACTTATTTACTATGTTTCTACGTATGATTCAACGTATGATTGTTGATGAATTGGGGCACGGCAAACACTGAACTTCTGTTCACGATTGGTTTTGTATCTAAAATTTAGTCACACGTCACATTCGGTATTTTGAAATACAATTCTTGGATTATTATGCCATGCTTTATAATCGACAAAGATGTGCGCACACACACAACCCTCACACACACACATATACACGCACACCTCACACACGCACGCACTCGCACACGTGACATTATATTTGTTTTAGACTGCGGGAATTCACGTACAATCTAAATTGAACGACATTTGACATTTGTATTGAATTATGTATCAGAAAGATATACTCCCGATTTACTTTTCATCAGAAACAATTTTGAAATATTTGTAATACATATTCTTTTCATACTAATGTGTAATTTTTATTTAAATAAGTTGACATACTGTCGAAATTGTTGTTAGAATGATTGGAATCCATTTTGCAAGATTTTTTGGGTAGGCGAACTTTGCTAGTGACTCGACGTATGAACAAGGATTGCTCAATCTCCTCGATATGACTATCTTCCTGTCTTAGGCTGCAATGCTTGTCCTGGAGGGATGTCGACCTTGAGGAAGGTAGTCACTTTCTGTAGAGAATTCCTGTAAATAGTCTCTGCCTCATGCACGATTTTTATCTTAAAATTTTTAATAATAAGCCAAAGCATATTCGCGGAAGAGAGAAATTTCTCGGAATAGGTTGCTTAACGATAGAGGAACATATATTCATCACCATGATTTATTCAAGTCAGGTAGCTTTGAAATCACAAAATAATTTTATGACCCGACAAGAGATTCCGCATCTAAAGAAGGTTTATAAACCCGAGAACGGTTCCGATCATGAAAAAGGGGCTCCGTTCGCCAGTCCGAGGGGCCATGGGAGCTGATCATCTCCAGCTGGGACAACCAATAAGTAGTTGAGGGAGCGGACGACGATAAACCTTTGTAGGCGGTGATGGGATACCATTTTCTTTTGACGGGCTAAGAGAGATGTGAAGGGAACACAATAGCGGTGATGGGATGATTCTATTCATCGAAGGGCTGAGAGGGATGTGAGGGGCACTGTCCTTCGAGGAAATACAAGGGTTGTGAGGAGAACACAATGCCGGTCATTGGATGGCACTACCCATCGACGAGCATAGAAGCTGAGAGAAAGACACAATATCCATGATAGAATGACGCTCTCCATGAAGAGGCTTATAGGGATAAGACGAGGATTAAATAGCTGTGATGGGATGGCGGTTTTCTTTGAGGGGCTTACAGGGGTAGGACGAGGATTAAATAGCTGTGATGGGATGGCGGTATTCTTCAAGGGGTTTACTGGGGTAGGACGAGGATTAAACAGCTGTGATGGGATAGCGGTATCCTTCGAGTGGCTTACAGGGGTAGGAAGAGGATTAAATAGCTGTGATGGAATTGCGGTATCCTTCGAGGGGTTTACAGGGTAGGACGAGGATTAGATAGCTGTAATGGGATGGCTCTATCCTTCCATAGGCTTAGATGACTGTGAGTGGAGCACAACGGCGATGATGGGATGTCACTGCCCTTTGAAAGACGTAGAGGGCTGTAAGTGGAACTCAATAGTGGTGGTGAACGGCACTGCCCTTCGATGGGATTAAAGGGCTGGGAGTTGGGCACAATGACGGTGATAGGATAGCGTATGGTCGGGTATCGCATAAATTAATTTGCCTGACCTTGATTTATAGAGATTTAGGAACAAGTAGAGCTCTCAAGCTAAGCACCAAAAGCACATTGTAAACAAACCAGTCCAATTTCTGTGCACATGTCGTCTGTTAAGAACCGATTGAACTAATAATATTGAACGTTCTCACACAGAAAATGTATTGAGGCCAGAATCAAGAAATGACATCTAAACGACAAATAAATACGAAAAAGCCTCTTGACATGTAGATTGGATAGTAAATAATATTCCAACTTTCAATTTCTGATACCGAATTGTTGTTTACCTCTGATGTCATAATGGACGCTGAGTATTCACGAGTGGTGCATATGACCGGCTTGAGTAAATCACTTCAGATGAATTTAGTAGCAGGCTAACACGAGTGTAAGTAACTATTTACAGTGTTACTTCCAATGTGATTAAAATCAAACAGTAAAAAAACATATTTTTACACTGAATTGATGATGTGATGAGAAAAATAGAGAATCTGCGGTGTTGAGATGGATGGTGGCACAGGTGGCGTCATCCCCAACACTTCGTCGATCAGTCTTGGCCTTTCAGGGAGCAGAGGCATCATTTTCCTTGCGGTGTCAAGATTGGTTCTTTGTGAGTCGGCTTCTTGGTAGCGTGTATCACACATACGATACAATCACACAGAAGTTAACTAGAAGTTTGCTTCTTCACTGAAAGTTATTGGAAGTTTAAATACTCAATTCAAATAACAGACCTAACTAAAAGAAATGTAACAAAATTGGTTGTTATTTAATTAGAAAACTGTATCAAAACACAATTAATTGTGGTGCAAACTCTGATATTTGAAACGTAAAATGTAATCGCCTTGTGCAATGTTCACAATATATAGAGAAGTCACATGTAGCGTGTACAGAAAACTTGCATAGCTCTGTATAAAAAAAGGTGTTCACAGCAGCAAACATGCATCGAACAACAATTTTGCATAACCATTTTTCCATTGCCTTGATGCTCCAACGCTTTGAAATCCACAGTCCTCTAACACTGTCTGTGAGCTTATTGGGCGTCGTCAACTATTGATACACACTTTATAACCCTTTGGTCAGTCCATCATCATAAACGAGAATATCGCTGTTCAACAGCGGTATTATCAAGTGCTGGAGGCATAGTATCAGCGCTGTGCTGCCTGTAAGCTTTCTGGCACGTTAGAGGATTGACCGCTGCAGTAAGTGTAATTTCAGTTGGCAATTATAGTAGAACATAGTAACATGATGTTGCCTTTTAGCAATTTAAGAGCCGGTGTAACATGATTTTTTGGTTGCTATCGGTGAAACTAAAAGAATTGCATGAATATCTGAACAATCGGCAGTTCTGTGGCTTTTCATCGACATCCCTAGCCTATAACTGCTAATTGAGGCATCCAATAAGTCACACTTGAACATGTCCAGGACTGTCGACTACTTGGTCATGACTTTGCACGTCATGGTCATGTATAAATACTACTTAATGATGAATCTTTGAACGACTAAATCAAAGTATTTTATTCCACCTATTCAATTCTATAATCACATGTGTATCGTGTGTGCTAGTGACGTTTGCTCTACTCAAAGAGAAAGCTGCTCAGTTTATTTAGTCCCGGAAGCTAAATTTCCAAAGAACGTCATCTGAATTCATGATAATTGTTTGATTAACGTAAAACCTTCCCTCAATTTCGTTCTCCAGAAAAAATTATTATGATTACAAATATGTTATCGTTTGCTAATTGTTACTTGTATTGTAGCCAGTAGAAGCTCTGAGGGTAGCGTGCCTATCATTTATGTGCAAGTATTTATCTCGTAATCAAATGTACCGATTGCACACTCGTGTTCCTCTTTGAGTCACTGAAATAGGATGCAAAATGTCAAACAATCCTTCAGGACAACTGTAAACAGCAGTGAACATTTCAGGGAGCGTTGATTGTTAGGACGTTCCTGAAACCTGGGGTCACCAACATGCTTGGAGGGAACATGCACCAGCAGGATCTGCAGACATCAAGAGCTGATTAGAGGGAACATGAACCCGCGAGACCTGCTGACATCAACATTTTCTGCAACTAATTGCAACATGTACTGTCTCACGAGAAGCAATCTGTGTTCTAAATGAAAATTTGTGACCTAATTAAAATTCGATTTTGTAAATTATTTTTAGATTACCAAATTTACTTATTCACCGATTCCTAAATTTTAATCCGTGGGTTGCCGTCCGAATATTTGCCTGCAAAGAGATGCTATCAGATTTTAAAAATGAACCACTAATTAACTCACAGACAGAATCCTGTTGCTGGAGACGGAATTGTGTCGCGATGGATTACGTTGCAATAGATACAAAATACAAGACTGAAATAATACGCTTCTGCAATAATAAATAATATCTAGATCTAAGCAAACTTATATCTAGGTTGTCGAGTAGTGAACCACTTTGAAGTAGGTAATAGATCTTTAGTAGCGGTTTTGACTCTTAGAATATCGTGCGCGTGGATTTGCCAAAACGTTCTGATTACAAAGATTACTGAAATAAATTAGTTGAAGAGCATGTTGAATGCGAGCAACGCTCTTATGTTAATGCTCTGTTCAACCCATTTTTGATCCATTTTCCTTTTTATTTAATAGGTATAGAAATCATAGTTCTTCAATTAGTATAGTTTGAAATTTTATAAGATTTGAACTTGGTTTTAGGATTTTTTTTTCTTGAAAGAGATCATCGTCGGCCAAACGCCAGTAATCGCGCTTAATTATTCCGTGCCGAAGGTAATTGCCGACGACTCTGAAGGCCTCTTTTGTCCCTCCTTTGTGGAAAGATACGGGTTTCTAGGGGAACTAGTGCTTACTTTTTTTTTCAACGTTGACAGAGTGAATAGTATGAATTTGGTTACTTTATAATTTGCACTTCATTTTTTTCAATGAATCCCACAATGTAAGTGTTTTGGTTGAATATTGACTGCCATACTTTCATCTAATAACTTGCAGAATTTTTTTTCACAATCCCATCAAATGTTTTTCGTGGAACGAAAGATTTGCAAGAAATCTTCCGAAATTTTATAATAAATTCCGCCGATTTCCTCAGCCCACCATTAAAGATATCAATGTTAAGGCGCCCATTTGGCAGGCCTAAACGCAGGTAAACAAATACAGTGGAAGTCATAAGGTGGAGATCCGAAAAAGGCCTTGAGGATGAGTCATTGCACGCCCCTCCGCTTGAGGCGCCGCTAGGCAATAGCTGGTAATCAGGGTCCTCTTAGTGGTTCACTTCCTAGTCCGTATGTATCGACAGATTTCCAGTGGGCGATTGTGAAAGAAGTAACGTGCACATGGGCTAACTACATATTTAATTGCGATGGTAAGTAACCCACTCTGTCGTTTCACCGAAGGCCATGAGGCAGTCCGACGGTAAATGCTTTCTTGGTAAATGTAATACCAAATAATCGGAATGTGAGCTGAATAGCTTACTGTGCCCCTAACGTCGATGAATCGCTTGTGTTGTTAGGCCTGTGTTGTTAAGCCTGTGTTGTTAGGCCTGAGTTGTTAGGCCTGTGTTGTTAGGCCTGGGGTGCGTGAACCGCGGAAATTATTTTGATAGCTGGAACTGGCCCGGCAAATTAAATGGTAATATTAGATAATACCTGTTTAAAATGCTGCAGAATAGCATTTGCTCATCGGTGTTGTTAGTTACTTTTTGAAATAAGATTTTATTTTATTTCAAAAATGTCTGTAAACGCGTGCCAATTCGTGTCAATTACAAATCACCCAATGAAAAAGTTCGTAATGAGCATTTTTGCCGATCACGCAACCTTCGACCGCCTTTATACTTGAACTGACGGTGCGTTAACGTTAGGAGAATCAGAAGTAATGGTTATGTTTAGTACCTCAATGATTATTTCCATTTGTATTAATTCAAGTTACACTCTAAGCCCTTGGAACATGTTTTGGAGTCAATGCTGAGGAAGGTATAACAAAATACAGGAATGTTTGAGAGAAAAAGTTTTCTTCACCGACTAATTTTTGTTTTTTCTTCTGCGTCTGCATTCGTGCCGACGAAACTTTGCGGGAGAGTCTTATACAATTTTATTGACAGCAAAAAATAATTCAACGCTGCAAAAAAGCGTTACAATTATTGACTGGATCGTCGAAAGTTTATCAATGTGAAATACCGAAGATAATAAACCAAAGAGGAGCCCGACTGTTTCCGATTAACTTTATCTGAACTTATCGTCGTGATGACCAATTTAATGTTCGTATTATCATCGTTGGTCGGCAGTAAAATTTTCAAAGATCGTGACGATTTATGGGTTTCATTTCTGATCTCTCTTTGAAAATCAGTATTGTTATTCATAGAGTTTAATTGCTGGCAGTACTGATCTTCGAAGAATATCACCGATCGTGTGTCGACCCTATTATGTGGCTTCGATTATTACTCAAAATTATTTTTCATTGTGAAAATATGTTGGCCGTATGCCGACAATTATATTATAGTAATGCCCTCCTACATAGAGAGATAACTTATTCGGGCTTGTGTCCAAAAATCTAGCGAAACAAATCCAACACAAATCTAACTGCACAAATCTAACGGCACGAATCTAACGGCAAGAATCTGACACAAATCTAACGACACGAATATAACACAAATCTAACGGCACCACGAATCAAACACAAATTTAACGGCAGGAATCTAACACAAATCTAACGGCACGAATCAGACACAAATCTAACGACACGAATATAACACAAATCTAACGGCGCGAATCTAACACAAATCTAACAGCACGAATCGAACACAAATCTAACGGCACGAATCTAGTAAAAAACCGAACGACACTAATCTTACACAAATCTAACGGCACGCATCTAACAAATCTAACGGCACGAATCTAACACAAATCTAACATCAAGAACCGAGCACAAATTTAACGGCACGAATCTGATACAAATTTAACGGCACAAATGTTACACAAATATAACAGCACGAATCGAACACAAATATAACGGCACTCATCTAACATAAATCCAACGGCACGAATCCAATACAAAGCTAACGGCAAGAATCTAACACGAATCTAAGGGCAAGATATAGCAAAATGAGCAGATAATGACCATTCGAAAATAGCTCTAAGTGCGTGTCTACAGAGCTTCAGAGTTTAGAGGTAAAGGCCCGTCGTTCTCTTTAAAGGTGAACTAGATTTCGCGCCATTGAAAGTCTGTTTACAATTTATTTCGGTGGAGTAGGGTTCATTTAATAACATGACAGTCATTTAAAGCGTCAAAACAGTATAATTTAAATGACTGAATAAATGACAACGAATGACCCACGTTTTGAAGAAGAAGAATATTTTGCCGTTCTGCTTGTGTGAACACGTTCTAGTACCATTACTACTCGGCGTCAACTCGCCGAGCTGGTCAACTTCCATAAAACCGGTGATTGTTGGTATACAATAGTTTGGCTTCCTAACAATAAAAAAAAATTACTTCACGTGATCGTTAAATTACTTTGATCAGCGGTCGAGTTCAGCTATTAAACTTAAACGCGTCTGAGTGGCAAATTGACTGAATTCTTCTCGGTCGATCAATTGTTTTTTTTCAGGATATTTTTCAAGATTTTTTTCTACTGAGTGCCTTCTGAAAAAGTATTAACAGATTGTTTAACACTAACACTAACCTAGCAAAACGAACAGGTGAAAATTTTAAATTCTAGTGCACCTTTTAAGTATACAAAGGTAAATGTATAAAGTCTCAGGAGGGAAAACTATGATGAACATCATTCTATTTAATCTGATCCACAACTTCTGTTATCTTATGGTGGTTGACGTTTCCGAAGTCACAGTTTAAATCTTCTTTATTCCAGATGGAACATGGTGAGGCAACAAAAAAGATGAATATAACCTGACGAATAATCTTCGTTGATTAGCGACGAGTGTGACCTTCAGAAGCCATTCTCTTCACTCGTCGACATTAATGGGATAAAGTTGGTAATATGATATAGAAAGTCACCATGAAAAGTAATTGATGAACAGGCTTCAATGTTTGTGATGATTGTACAAGCCAGCGGCTTTTCTTTTTATTTACCGAAGATAATCCAATCATGAATCTTATTGTTTATTATTGACCTTCGTCATTGTTCAATGATGAACAATATCTTCATAGCTCAGGTCTTCCAAAGTAATATTGATGGAATGTTTTGATTGATCAATTTTATTATTGACATGTTTCATCGTGTTTTTATTGACATGTTTCATCGTGTTTTTATTGACATGTTTCATCGTGTTCTTATTGACATGTTTCATCGTGTTTTTATTGACAAGTTGCATCGTGTTTTTATTGACATGTTTAATCGTGTTTACCGATGGATTTCATCTTAACTGGCTGAGGTCTTCAAAAATCATACAAATAAGGTATTGCAAAAATTCTTCATGGTTAATGATGAAACGTGTTCCTAATTAATTCTCGAATGTGTTCATAGTTAATAAGGAAGCAGTTTCATAGTTAATGATGAAACGTCTTCATAGTTTGTGATGAAACGTCTGTATAGTTAATGATGACACGTCTGCAAAGTTAATGATGAAACGTCTTAATAGTTGATGATGAAACGTCTTCATAGTTAATGATGAAACGTCTGCATAGTTTATGATGAAACGTCTTCACACGTAATGCTGAAACGTTTTCGTAGTTAATGATGAAACGTTTTCATAGTTAATGATGACACGTCTTTACAGTTAACGATGTTGTATTGCTGTACAACGAAGGATAATGCCATCGTCGGTCGCATGTTGAACAGAACAGCATCAATTCGAAAATAACAGGTGTGTTGGATACTCAATCATTTCATACCTTCATTGCTCATTAACGATGCCGTCAATCATTAGTGACACTTGAGGCAATCGTCACGTATAGCCATTATATCTGCCCCTGTCTGAAAAAAAACACGTTGAGATTCCAACTGGTTGTCAAAGAAAGCTCTCGGTGGACTGTTGATGTTATTCATGTTTGGGTTCACGATCGAATAATTTTAGCAGGTGACAGTATTAAGGGTTGATCTCTGCTATCCACGCTGGCCGATCACCGTCAATGAGACAGCAACGTGCCCAGGTTATCTGGATACTCTGCATCAGAGGCCTTTCTCACCGCGCTCTGCGGCGGTTTATCGGCGACCAGGGACAGCTAATCTGCCGTATGTTGTACAGGATACTCAGCTCCAGAGCCCTAACGGGGACAGCTGGACCATATCGGACCCAAGGAATGGAGAGGGGGGACGATATTGGGGGCCAGCGAGCGACTGCTCATTGTTTTAGTGCCGCATTAAATGGAGGCCTAACGGTGGCCCTTCAGAGTGGCCTTCAAGGGTTGCCATGAATGGTTGATGGAACGGCTTGGAGGGCCAGAACCAGGGAGTGTTTTGTGGGCCAGATCGAGTGCGTGGTTTGGGAAGGCAGTATCGGTATGGTTTAATTTCTTAGGGATTTTATGGGCGTTGGAGGACAAAATTATTCTATTACTATGTTGCTCGATGCCTATAGATCGTGCATCGAACCACATTTTAAAGACGTCGAGATGGCCTGGGTGGTTCAAACAAGACGAATGTAAGGACTATACTGGGTGTGTACCAACGTGTTTTTGCTAGAACAGTTGTAATTTTAACAGATTATTTGTTTACGGCAGAATATGCGACCCCTCTATCGATGTTAGTGTTTCGAAGTGAAAAGCCAGAATTATTCAACATATAACTCTGTAATGACTGTCATGGAACGTAATACGGGCGAATATT